>BGPR01036906.1:0-15336 GCA_013235015.1 Araneus ventricosus
TCAGTTTCGATTTTTATTCTGATAATTAGTGCCGCTCTTTCGCTTTTCCTCATAAATGACGATTCGTTTTCGTTTGGTTATTCCAGTGATTTTTAATTATCTCTTGTACCTCCTTTATATATCTCAGGATATTCCTGATTGCTCAGATTAAAGATTGAAATTATTAATATTCTTCAGATTATTTTAGTGCTGTGGGGAAATAACCACTTACAGTGCTTTTTGAAATAAAATTATAATCTTTCCTGGTTTCCTGGTTCAGTTTCGATTTTTATTCTGATAATTAGTGGCGCTCTTTCGCCTTTCCTCATAAATGGCGATTCGTTTTCGTTTGGTTATTCCAGTGATTTTTAATTATCTCTTGTACCTCCTTTATATATCTCAGGATATTCCTGATTGCTCAGATTAAAGATTGAAATTATTAATATTCTTCAGATTATTTTAGTGCTGTGGGGAAATAACCACTTACAGTGCTTTTTGAAATAAAATTATAATCTTTCCTGGTTTCCTGGTTCAGTTTCGATTTTTATTCTGAAAATTAGTGCCGCTCTTTCGCCTTTCCTCATAAATGGCGATTCGTTTTATTCCAGTGATTTCTAATTATCTCTTGTACCTCCTTCATATATCTCAGGACATTCCTAATTGCTCAGAATAATGATTGAAATTATTAATATTCTTCAGATTAGTTTAGTGCTGTGGGGAAATAACTATTTGCATTGCTTTCTGAAAAAAATTATCATCTTTATTTTCTGGAGAAAATTGCTAAAAACAGGATGAGATCTAAATAAAATCAGTTTTTTTCAAAAACAAACTTTTAATAGTGTACGAAAAAGCACAATTTTACTTATTTTAAGTATTATCTACTTTTTAGTTTTTAATTTATAATGAATTATTATGAATATTATTGTATCTTGATATTAATATTCTTCAAATTCATTACTAGGTGGCGCCACTCGTATGAAATCAAAAATTTTAATTAAATTATTTTGGTTAACTGATAATTAAGTTCTGAAAATATTTAAGAATTGTGTTGTCATTGAGAAACAGACAAATGTACAAAATATGAAAGCTTTAGCACATGTTAATTAGCAAGTTAAATGAAAGTGCGTAAAAAATATATTTTTTAAATCTTTGCCACTATTGGTAGTTCTCAGTGTATGGAATTGTGATTTTAGTATTTGAAATGTTTTACTTCAACGCCTAAGAGCTTTTACTTACATCTCTATCTCCTTCACATAGCCCTTGATTTTGCGTACACCATTGGGTTCATAAAATTCCTTAGAACATTTAATACAATTGAAAACTAATTATACAGTCTTGTCGACCAATATTTTTATTTTTTAAAAAAAGAAACCAGTAATAAATAATTGATAAATTTAACATCCAAGAAGCGTAACAAATGCTGATTTTATGTAATTACAAGATTTGCATTTTTAAAATAAAGGATGCTGGTATCACTTACATATATTTTGATGCTAAAAAGATTTGCAATGTCATCGCCTTTTTTGTTTTGCTTCGTCGTATAGAGAAGAGAAGCGAGTATGAATACTAGACCTTTGACCCACTGCAGCCACAATTTGATACTGATTTACAGTTATCTCTGGATTAGAAGACCACACATCAGATTTCATTTAGTTAGCTTTTTGTGCTTTTGAGTTATCGTATTCCTGAGCAAAAAGACAGTCTACTCGTCGACGGAATTGGTGCGAAATTTGCACAGATCCACAATTTCTGTATGAAAATCTCATACTAAAATTCATCTTTCTAGATTGTGTCGGTTTTATGTTATTGCTCTCACATGCTCACGAATAGACAGATTGCAACTATAGTTAAAGGATTAGGTACAAATTTGATACTGATCTACAATTATTTCTGGATTAGAAGACCACACATCAGATTTCATTTAGCTAGCTTTTTGTTCTTTTGAGTTATCGTGTTCCTGAGCGAAAAGATAGTCTACTCGTCGACGGATTTGGTGCAAAATTTGCACAGATCCACAATTTCTGTATGAAAATCGCCTACTAAAATTCATCTTTCTAGCTTGTCACGGTTTTATGTTATTGCGCTAACATGCAGACGAATAGACAGACTGACAACTAGTTAAAGGACTAGGTCCAAATTTGATACAGATCTAAAACACTAATGATAAAACCATATGCAAATTTTCATCTAACTCGTTACGGTTTTCCATATAATAGCAAAATGAAAGTGAAGAGAGGGTTGAACGTTAAGATCAACTTCACATACTAACAGGAACATATTTTAACTCCAGTCTTTAAATATGAAATAGTCTTTTTACCCATGACGCCATAAATTAGCAGAATTGCATCAAGACAAAGAGAGCAGCCACACATCACAATCTTCTTTAAATTTCTTGGAAAAAAGCGAAAAAGAAATGAGTATTATGTCGCTTAACAAGCAACACCACCTATCTCAATTTTTTGAAATTTCAAAGTGGATGGAAATACTCAATTTTTCGCTACCAAAAACGGATATTTCTGAATTATTTTAACATCTGATATGAACAGAAGACCGTATGCTCCTAACAGATGCGAAAAAAAATTTAGAAATATTTTGTTTTGGTTGAGAAAAATTGAGCATTTATTTACTTGAATAAAAAAAATGACTGGAGGGGGCTGTTTTTTCAAACAGCCGCTGATGTTAATGGCCTAGGACCACTTTAGTCGCGTGACTCTTTTGTTTCTCGAAGTTTCTCGTAAGTTTTTAAGTTTTAGTAAGTTGTTTTGTAACTTCTGTTGTTACCCTTTATCTCTAAAATAAGACATTAGTTATGTTTTTAACATATGTAGTTACCGATATATAGAAGATCACGTCACCGATTCAGGCGTATTATTGCCCAACTTTGCGATTCAGTAGCCGCTGAACTACAATTCCGATTTTCAATTTTTGTTTTGTAACTTCTGTTGTTACCCTTTATCTCTAAAATAAGACATCAGTTACGTTTTGAACATATGTAGTTACCGAGATATAGCGGATCTCCCATACCAAGTTTTGTCTCATTTTGGCTTGTGAATCAAATTCCTTCCTGAGACCCCAATGGGAGGAACGTAGTCCTACATTAAAAGCCATATTTCAGTTAAAAATGTGAGGTCTAGATATCAAAATTTATAACGTTTTCAGTTATTTAAAAAAATTTTAAACGTTAGTGCATCAGCGTTGCATTTCCCGACTATAATAAAATAGATATCTTGTTTACGTGTTCACTGCCCCCAGAAACGTAGGAGTGGTTTATTAATCACCCAGTGATTCTTTAAGAAGGCGCTGCCGGATTTCGGTGTCAAGTTCTCCCAACGTTCGAACGCTCATAATCCTAAAGGTTGTTTAGCAATTCATTGCCCGCGACCTTCTGGCAAGGTGGCTGCTTGCCCAAGACCCATTCCTTTTCTTTCTCGGCAGACCCCGTGGGCCGCATCTCATTAGAAGAAGCGTTGCTCTTTAATAACGGGCGCGACGCCCGTCCAAGACAGCGGGTGTTGTTGGGAAATTCGCCGGATTAAAAGGTGCTACTGCTTCGCGCAACCCGGGGTCTACGAACGATTGCTTTGAAAAACCCACTGGGTTTTCTACGCTGAAATCGAGTTTATTGCTACGCTTGCAACCAAGGGCCTTTTTGGAGGTTTATGCTTAATAATTGGCCTAATTTGACTGTAAGGACTTGTTATGTGACATTGAAGAACTGGATAAGGCTAGTTTTCAAGCTCAGAATGCAACAGCTGGTAGGCTGATTTGGCTTACTCAAAACACATTTTTCCAGAAGAAAAATGGATTTTGTCAATTTTTACCATCTCGTTTACGAAGTATGTATATAAAGAGAAAGTTTTGTGGTTTTCAAATAATTCGACCTCGGGATTTTTATGGATCCCCAGTTTCAGAACTCTCCCGGTCAGAAAAAAAAACAAATTTAGGATGATGTCTGTTTGTCGGTCTCTGAACACGAAAACTCAAAAATGCAACGACCTAGAGACATGCAATTTAGCATGTTACCTTTATGATACTATTGGTGTACTTGCAAATTTAGCAGTGCCGGAATGAAACCTTCAGCTTATTACTAACCAGTGCTTTAATCCCTTAACTTTGCTGTCCGAGCGTGGTTCGTGCATTGGATAACTATATATTTAAAGCAATAAGCTGAAATTAAGCATTCACAGACGTTATAATTCGATACATAAATTACGTGGAATCTATAAACATCTCAAGTATTTCATGGATTCTTAGTTGAACCAATATCATGGATAATAAACATCACAAGTATTTCATGGATTCTTAGTTGAACCAATATGATGGATAATAAACATCTCAAGTATTTCATGGATTCTTAGTTGAACCAATATCATCAACATCTTTTCAAACAGAAGATGTCACTTAAGTAGATAGTAGAAAAACAAGGGTTTAACATATTTAAAAAAAACTGAATTTTATTTAAGAAGATAATGCTTTTAGAGTGGCATTATTCCTTTAACTTGCGTGATGCAGAAATCGTTACGAACAGAATGCAACGGCTGACGCAATCGAGCCAGACGAAGACACGACAGACGAATCAAATTTAAAACATTATCATGTTACATGTTACCTATATTAAACTAGCATACGACGAGCGATTTCATTGTTGTTAAAGAAAATGCATACTTCTGTTCAGAATTAAGCGAAGTGGTGAAGGAAAGTTACTCAATATGAATTAATATTAATTTTTTTATAAGTCCTTCGTTGACCAATTCCTTTAAACTTCCCTTTTCCCCCTCTCACATCTCCATATTTTTCATTGCCAAGGTCTCGGATTCGGAACTAGACGGTTCTAGGTTCGAAACCCGATTCCACTGAAGATCCGGCCTGTATGGGGCGTGTTGCATGTTAAATCATATGTATGAGGCAAAAGGTCCTCCTTCTCCAGAGGTCCTCCTCCGTCCTAGTGTGGTGCAAAAGTTTGGATAGGGAGGTGAGGTTCAGGTGTCGTCCTCGTCATCTGACCTAACGCCACACTGTACCTCCGATACCTATGACTACTAGAGTCGCCTCATCGGTTTTAACCCTCTAAGAGTTTTGGACGTATTTTTCCGTTTGTCATATTCATTTCAAAAGGAGCTATTCATGTTTATATGTATAATTGGTACTTTTCCGTTAACCGGGCGCAAATGTCGCCAATTGTGAACCAAACGCGAGCCAAGTCGCCAAGCGAAGCGATTTTCTGTTAGCCAGGCGCAAATGTCGCCAATTGTGAACAGCCAAGTCGCCAAGAGCGAAGCGATTTTCCGTTAGCCGGACGCAAATGTCGCCAATTGTGAACCAAACGCGAGCCAAGTCGCCAAGAGAATGGTTGTAAGAAATTTGGTGGAATTCTACATTATTTGGCGATTTTTCGCTTGCGCCTGGCTAACGGAAAAGTACCGTATAATTTCTTAAACTACTATGGAAAAAATATTTTCAAGATTTCAGAGACCTCATTAAACGCAATAAATATCCAATTATTTACTTTTAAAGCAAATTTTTAAGACTTTAAAGCAAGTAGATCAAAATAGCTAACCACTCAGAGGGTTAAATGGGCACAAGGTCGCTAAAGCATGAACACCGCGCCCAGAGCCGGTGCCCTCTCAACCAAAAGCCAGAACCACTTTGTCGAGAAACAAAATTTACAAAACAATTTACAATTTCCAAAAATGTGCAGAATTTAAAATAAAAAATATCAATAATAAATTAATAATCAACTTAAACACTAGCAAAACAAAAAGCTATACATAAAAGCAGATCAGGCAGTTCTATTTGTTCGAAATGTTTTCCAATAAAAATCTTATTTAAAAAACAAGTATTCAGCAAATAAGTTATTTTTTTCGCTATTCGTCATCTGACCGCGGTTCAGAATGACGAGGTCCGTCCAAAATAGCCCTGGAGTTGCTTCGAAAGAGGAGCGTTAATATAACTGAAAAAAGATAGCGTCCTAGTTTTAAAAAATATGATTTACAATTATTTTTTCTATTCTCTGGTATTACTTATATAACCTTGATATATTTATCTATGCTGGGGGTTTGTTATATTATTGACTGTTTGGTTTCAGGGGTTCTTAAAACTGCTGGTCGCGAAAACAATCGTGCAAAACGATATTGGGTTCGCGAATTTGGGGAAATGTGTGAGGCCAAAGCTAATGACGAATTTTTCATTACTTAATTCACTTTCATAAGTAATTTTTAAAAAGTTTTCTCGGTAATCATCATGGAAAAAATCGGTAAAATGACTGTTCTGAATCAGAAAGTCGTCTAATATAAAATAGAACTGGGAATTGCTTGAAAAAATACCTATAAAATTATGTTAAAAAATTTGAAGTATTTGATTTAAAATGAAAAAACGAAATAATAAAATACCGTCCTTTTTTCCAACTTTCGCGAAAAAGATTAACCGGTGAAACGAGGGCAACTAATTTATCAAATTAAATCATTATTTCCAAACATTACATAAAAAAAGATGACATTTAAGTTTTACTAATACGTAGAACAATCGAATCAGTCACATTTTAGTAGAGCAAACGTTTGAAGAAATGTCTTCAAAATTGGGTTAAAGCGAAGTAATTCAGCAATGACTGTGAAATATTTTTAAAAAATTGCAGGTAATTTCTATCAGTGAGTTCAATATCTTCATTCCACTACGACGTAACAGGCCTATCTTTACCTAAGCAACCTCTTAACCTTCGAACTAAGAATAAAGAAATCATTGTGTCTTCCCGCGTGCGACACTCAAGACTCTTTGTGAAGACTTTCTTAATCTTTGTATAATGATATCTTTCGTTAGATAACAGGAGTAAGAAAGAAAGCTGTTTTATTCTTTATCTTTCAGGAAGACACTTTTTTTTTTATTATATTTTAATTTTAAATGACTTCGTTCATTTCTGCTCTGGAATTTCATTCCAGAGTTTCAGAATGTTAAGTATATATCAAAATAATGTAGGTAATCACTAATTTTCTTTTTTTGTAAAAGACCGCGGTGGCCTAGTGGTAGGGTCTCGGCTTTGGGGCCGGAGAGCTCTAGGTTCGAAACCCGATTCCACCGAAGATCCGCCGTGCATGGGGCCTGCTGAACGCTAAATCATACGCAGTGGCCAAACGTCCCCCCACTGGTGTGGCGTGGAAATTTGGAGAGGGGGTGCCAGCTCAGGTGTCGCCCTCGTCATCTAACCGTGGTTCAAAATAGCCCTCGTGTTGCTTCAAAACGGGACGTTAATATAACTAAACTTTTTTGTAAATCGATCAGTCGTTCAGAAACGGGTTTTGGTTTGAATTTAACTAAGATGAGTTTTCTGAGACAAATAGTTATAAAATTCGGTTTATAAATGCCTCCCGAAATTTCATTGTGATTTCCTATTTGGGTATCAGTATAATGGGGCTAAGGAACAAAAGTTAAAAGTTTATAAACTGAAGGTGACAGTAATTTAGGTGAGAGATTTGTGGAAATTGAAACTGTCATTGGTAAATCAAATAACTGTATTAAAGATTTAATAATTAGAAGCTGTAGAGTCTGAATGCGTAGGAACGAACATAAAATAAATTAAAAACTTATTTAAGCGAAAAGATTAAAAGAGCAAAACTACGAAAAATTTAAACTGATGCAATTATTAATCATTCCTGTTTAAAATCAGGTATCAAAAAATTAAGAAGTGGAACTAGTAATGTTTCCCTGTGTAATAAAAAAAAATAGATTTTCTTGGTTTGTCAGTGATAGTCACGTTTTTTTTTGTCCACTCGTATACCACCAATCCTATTCCAGAGCAACATCTTGTTTATACTTGATAAAAAGTGTAAGTAAATTTTAAAGAAATTGCTTGTCTTTTTATTTTCTTAATCTCTGAATTTAAATCTCAGTAAAATTAGAGTTTGGTACTTATTATGGATACACTGCTCAAAAAAATTAAAGGATATTGTAAATTTTCTATGCAATAACGTTTATAATCGAATTTGCCTTTCAACCTCTTCTGGTAAAATGACGAGCATAGCTCGTCAATGGTTTCCATGCTATACAATATCATTCCATCATTAAGTCTTACCGGAAGGTTTGGTACTTATTATGGATACACTAATCACAAAAATGAAAGGATATTGTAAATTTTCTATGCAATAACGGTATAATCGAATTTGCCTTTTAACCTCTTCCGGTAAAATGACGAGTATAGCTCGTCAATGGTACAATATCATCTCATCATTAAATCTTACCGGAAGGTTTGGTACTTATAATGGATACACTGCTCACAAAAATTAAAGGATATTGTAAATTTTCTATGCAATAACAGTATAATCGAATTTACCTTTTAACCTTTTCTGGTAAAATGACAAGTATAGCTCGTCAATGGTTTGCATGCTATACAGCACCATTCTATGATTAAATCTTACCGGAAGGGGTTAAGAAAATAAAATAAAAGAGAATATTTGTATGTGATTAACTTACACACACGCACACAAATGTTATCTAAAATATCCAGAGCGCGAAGGAACACCTTTACATTGTAAGAATAACACTTTTTATTCTTATGGAGCCTCAAATACAGCAGTTTCAAAACAGAGATCAACAATAGAGCATTGTCGTATAATGGCATACAAGTTGTGTAACTTAGCGATGTCCAATAGACGTCACAATCAGAAAACTTGGAAATTCGTTTTGTAGAATGGTTGCACCAATATACGAAATGTTCGTCTTACGGATGTTCCAGTACAGTCTCTTTATAACTTAGATCAGCGGTTCTCAAACTTTTTCAGTCACGGAGCACCTTTGAAATTGGAAATTCAACGCGGAGCACTAAAATTTATCTCGCAACTATATACTTTATTTAGTAAATAGAACGACAAAATAGCTTTGACGATACGAGGTAGTTTCGTCATTTAAGCTTGTAGGACATTTCACCGTTTAATTTTTTTTCTGCACTAATTTCCCATTGCAGACAGAAAACACAGGCATGTAAAAAAAAAATTGGAACTAAATTCTGGGCAAATATTGCAGATCCACAATTTGTTATTTTATTAATTTGGCTTTATTACATTTCTTACAATGGTTTCGTGATGGAGAAATTTAATGAGAAGGATGAGGCTGTTTTGACTTGTACAATGAGATGCTGAATTTCGGATAGTTGCAACTTAATATCATGCTCTGTATTTGAGAAGTGATTTGTATTTTGTTTTAGTAGCGGTGTATGCGGAGAATCCTGTTGCGACTAAATAAGTGGTTGCGATGGGCAGGAAAATAAGCTTCGCTTTATCTGATAGGATTTTAAATTCATCTTTTAGCGTACGATTGATTTCTCAGTTTTAAACTTTGATGTTATCGCTGTATCTGATGTCAAATCAAGCAAGCATTCATATTCCTGTGAGGTCAGAGAGGATGGTTTTTTGGATATAGAGTATGGTTCTACAACCAAAACGTTTTCTTTTATGTTTTCATGCAATCTTTTTGCTAAATAAGAGTTGAAAGCATCAATCAAACGCAAGAGATGAATTTCAAACTCGTTTAAGATATCCACAGGGACGTCTTATTCGAGTTCTTCTCCAAATCCTTTTGTTAATGGAAAACAATCCAAGCTTTCGGTTTTGATTGACTCTACCCAATACTTCAGTTTCTTCTTAAATCCTACCACTTTACAGTAGCATCAGAAAACAGTTACTGTTTTTCCTTGAAGTGAGAAACATAAATCATTAATTTTTTAAAAATTATCTGTCAAATACGCCAATTTCATTAGCCAACGTTCATCACACAACTTCTCTCCCGAAGCAAAATCATTGTCCCTCAAAAAGATTCCGACTTCACTCCTTATTACAAAGAGGCGGATTAAACTTTTACCACGGGAGAGCCACATTATTTCTGTGTGAAGAAGTAAAGACATATGCAGACTCCCCATTTGAACAACCTGTTATTCTTAGGTCGAGATTTTATAAAATTTATTATTTTAACAATTTCAGCCAGTAGGTACTTCCTTTATAAAAGGTGGCATTTTCTTCACTGCAAGAGAATACAGATGAAGTATGCAGTGGCTACTGCTGCACCCCTTGGCTTTTTCTTTTATTTTTGCGATTGCACCAGACGTCTTACCAGTCATAGCTTTCGCTCCATCTGTGCACACATCAATACAGTTATCCCGTAGGATGCTATTCTCCGCGAAAAATTCATCTAATAATTTAAATATTTCAGTGCCTGTTGTGGTAGTCGGTAATGGCATGCAGAGAAGTAAATCCTCATGAAAAGAGTCCAAATATGGATAGCGCACAATTTCCATTAACATTGCCAAACCAGCAACATCGGTTCATTCATCCATTTGAAGCGAAAATTTAGTGGATTTTATACGAGAAATTAAAGTAGCTTTTACATTCTCTGCTCTCCCCAATTCGTCGCGAGATTGTGTCATTTGACAAAGGAATTGTGTCTATCACTTTTGCAGCCTTTTCGACAAACATGCATTCGACAATGTCTTTTACACAAGGCTTGATAGGTTTTCAGCAACAGTCTGGGCTTCGCCAGCTTAAGCAATTCGGTAACTGACTAAGTACTTTCCTGAGTTCAATATACTTCCTTCTGAAAAAATCAGTTGGTTTATCCTTGCATTCTGGATGGACCCCCTCAAAATGACGGCGAATTTTTGCTGGAAACTTTGAACTGTTTAGCAAGACATTGCCACAAATTACGCACTGAGATTTATTATCAGTAATCTCAGCGAACCCAGTATCCGAATATAAGAATCATGATACTTTCGTTTTAAAGTTTTTTAATTGTGGAACTTCTATCCCAGGAAGTAGAGCTATACAACTTGTTCAATATTTCAAGATCAAGAAGATCTGTTGCATCAGCAGTCAATGAATCATCCGAAAAACCAGCTTGTACGGTAACAGTACCACCTCTATCTTCTTCCACACTGCAATTAGAAAGTAATATAAACACTAGCTGTATATAACAACAGTAAACAGTTCAAATAAGATATTGCATCTAAAAAGATTCATTGAGGGTTTTTTTAAAGAAAAAATGCTGTAAAAGTGTAAAACTTAAAAAAATTCTTTAATGCAAAATCTTATACGTGAATGGTAAAATTTTATTTTTAGGGATTCTAATTTTTCAAGATTTTAAAATATCATAATGAGTTTAACCATTTTGATACAGGAAAAAAGAAAAAACCCAAACGAGTACATATCTCTTAAATGTTGATGCTTCCACATCTATTCCAAATGGCTTGGCAGAAGTTTTGATATTTTTGAAGGACCCCGATCAAAGAAGCCAGCGATCCATTGAAAGATAATCGATGTTATTCCCCGTATCACTAATTTAGTATTTAAAGAAACCTTCACAAGACCGATATTTTGTCATCAAAACGAAAAATCTAAGAAGCTACAGAAATAATAAATTACATATAATGAACTTTATAATTTGTTGGTTCTCGACTGAATGTTAAGTAAAATGCAGCTGATTTGAGAAGTGTGTAAACAACCAGTTTTATATGCAATAAAAATTTTTCCGATACTTCTGGAAAGGCATCGAAGGTAATTTTTCTGCAAACGCCGACACAGTAAATCTAGCCTCTGTCTGGCTCTGTGTTGTCTGCTGTTGCTTATTGACGTAAATTTGTTTTCTCGACTAGTGGACGAGAAGCTGACGCATTGAATACCGACTACCTTCCTATATAGTCGGTGTTTCACCTGATCGGTGATAAATAATTTATACTAGATTTTTTTTGTTACACACCGAGAGCGCAAAATGTCATAATATTCAAATATTTTTGTTCCAAATTTTGTGAAAAATATTTTTATTTTTAAAATATGTTTAGTAATAATATTTAATTTTAAACATGTCCTACCTTTTCGCGGAGCACTAGGAATTGTTTTGCGGAGCAACAAGTGCTCCGCGGAGCACAGTTTGAGAAACTCTGACTTAGATCGTTGTGAGGTCCTTGAGAAATTGACCTGAGCCTCAAAACTGGAGAATGGTATTTTGTAACTTTTCATCATTTTCTCTGAATTTTAATTTGAATCATTATGTAAATCAGCGACATCGTTCTTGTCTGGACAGTTTGGAGTGTTTTGTTTTGAGCTTCGTAAGTATTGCGAAGATAATCAGGTATGTATTTTGGATCTCCACCTCATGACCGACTGAACCGAAAATGTGAAACAGATTTACAATTTTTGGTTCAAGACTGCATACCAAATTTCATTTATCTAGTTTGTTTTTGTTTTACGAACGCCAACAACATGGTAGAGCTCGAACAATAATTTTAAATTAAACTTAAATGGGAGTAAGTTTTTTCTAAATATAGATTCTTTTTATAAATAAATAAATAAAGGCGACTCCTGGCATATTGATACGCATCTTCTGTATGTATCAATGAGCCTTAACAGCAAATGCTTTGCAAAATCGTCTTCAGAAATGGAGAAAAACGTAAAAATGAACTATCTAAGAGAAACACGCAACTAAGCATTTGTTTAAACTATGAAAACAGTTTGAATTTCATTACAAAAACAAAAAGAATTGTTGTAAATTAAGTTTAAAATATTTTTTAAACAAATTTATTAGTATTGGAGAGAAAAATTGTACGGAAATTTAATTAATATAATCGAAAAGATAATTTTTTGCATTTTTAGATGGTGTGAAAATCATTTTTGGGCTAATTGTTTTTTGTAAGTCATAAAGGAAGAACGCGAAAATTTCTCTTAATTTTTAATTCATCAAAATTTCAAAAAACGGCTTCGAGGTACACATTCTTTCCCTACATAGTATATTTACACACAGAGACACACATTCTCCTGTATTATATATAGAGATAAATTATTTTCTGAAGCATTATTGTTTCCATTTTCCAATCTCATTAAAAATGTTGAATTTTTATTAAAATAAATGTTTGTTTCTCTGTTAACCTTTTAAAACCTGATTTGGAATATAAAGTTTAATAATAAAACAAATTTTGTTTTGATCCCAGACCTATTAACTATCATTATTTTCAATATTTCCGTATGTATCACTGTACCCGTTGTATGGAGCAGATTGCTACAAATCCATTTTTAGGAAAAAAGTGTAATAAATATTTTATTATTTCATTTATGACCAAAACTCGAATGAAATCCTACATTAGATTAATAAATGCATAAATATAGTGTATAAGTTCTAATTATTTCCGTTGGTAAAATCATTTTTTAGCTTTCCAAAATAAAGTGTATCAATTTCACCGTGTTCCCCTACCCGTTTTAACCTTTGAGAATTATCTAAGAAATCAGCAAAAGGCATCAACATCTGGCTAGGAATTCTTAGAATCTTATAGAGTTGCGTAGTTTTAAAAATGATGCAACCAATCTGAACCATTTTTTATCAATTTTAATTCAATTTAACTTTTTCATCAGAGGAATAATTAGACCATTAGGAATTACCCAATCTGATGTCGGAAATGCTTTCATATCAATGCTGTACCATTATAACGTCTCGCAGAATAAACACAAATTGAATTCTTTATAGGAATTTTGCTCTCCGAAATTCAATCAACCTTGTGAACTGATGCATTAGAAATGAGAAATTTCGAAATTTTGTTCCTTCCAAGGTCTCTCAGTTGCAGAAAGCGTTTTAAGTGTAATTCGAATTAAAATCGCCGCGAATTAAAAGCTACCATGAGGATTGTTCATTACAAATAGGTTCACTAACGTAGCATTGAATATCTAAAGAGACAAAAAGGTAAGAATATCTAAAAAGACAAAGAATAATAGAAGCAATTTAATTGGTGTGCGCAAGTGCAGCATCATCCAGGAAAAAATTGCCAAGTATAAAATAAATAAAAATATTAAAAAAAGGGGGGAGGTAAAAAATAATAGTAGACAACGACAAGAAGTAAGAATCTGGTGAATGACTTCATCAGAGGCCAGAAATTCATGCAGATTCAAAAATGGAATAGGTTTTCTGTAAAGGAAAAAGACTTTAAGGTCTGAATTTAATATCCTCTTTTGGCCTGAACCTAAACCGGAATGTATTGGAAAGAAAAACATTTATCCACAAAGAAGAAATTGGATTAAAATCTTACCTCTTACCCTTTTTACCTTTCCACCTTTTTATTCCCCTTTTTTTCAATATTTTTATTTATTTCACTGACGTAGGATTTGTAGTAAAATGGTTGTTAAATGAATTTATTTCTATTCGTTTGAGAAAAAAATATTTTTGTTCTCGATATAGGAGAAAGTGTATTAAAACAGGGTGGCTAAGGTTCGAAGGCCTGTTGAAGATAAAATATTCGACATAGAGCTTGTAAGATTTTATTAAAATATTCATTGTTTATCGGAGTACAATATATCTTCCTAGAAAAGTCACAGTTTCATTACTTATTTTATCAATGATTTTTTTATAAAAAATATTAACTACCGGGTTTTCCCCACTAGTGGGGTAAAACCGGGTACACATGTTAATGTTATGGGAAATTAGGAAAACTCGATTTTCAGTGGAAAAGTCGCAATCATTTTTATTTTGCATGACAATTTAAGAATATTAGCTGCAAAATTCACATGTAAAGTAGTTGTTTTCTTCCTCCGCGCAACTGCAGCTTTCGTGGGCACAGCTAAGACAGTTTTTACATTGGATTAAAACTATCAACGTCAGATGTGTTTTTATCGTCTTAATCGGAGGAATCATCAATACTGACCGACACGATCTTACGCCACTTGGAGGGCTTGATTTTACTCCGAGTGCAGAGGTTATAAAAAACGAAATAGAACTGCACAATTATTGGAGTAAATTCTTATTGTTTGATAGGGTATAAATCATTAGTAAACGTATAATAAGCTGGACTAAATATAGTTTTTAAAACTAATGATTTTTAAGTAAGTATAGTTTAAAAGCAAACGAACACTAGAGAGTTGACGTCTTAAAACAAAGAAACTTTCACAGATGCAGTGAATTGAACAGCTACAACACGCCACTATGTCTATTCCTTTTTCTTGACTAGTAGAGTGTAATTCAGTATCTCTCTGCTAGATAGGAAAAATATTAGTACCAGAATCAGGGGTACCTGGTTTTACTCCACTCTCCCCTACATGTTTATTACAGGTGGTTGAAAGAGAGGATAGACTTTATCTCTCCCGAATTTCTTCTGTTTCTTTTTCATAATACGCGCCTTAAGTGGATTATTGAAGTCAAGTTTGTGTATTTGGATCAAATACACAAACAATGGACGGAAATGATTTTTTCCCCATCCGATTAAAGAAAGTCAAAGATATTCGAAGATCATATCGTCCGTCATACCGATTAGAGAATACTTTTTCGCTTGGATTTCCGATAAATTTCATTTCCATCATACCGATTAGAGAATACTTTTTCGCTTGGATTTCCGATAAATTTCATTTC
>BGPR01036907.1:829-15336 GCA_013235015.1 Araneus ventricosus
CTGGGGTAAATTTACCAAACGGGCATGGCGTTAGTTAGAAGCGGTCTGGAGTAACTTTACCAACAGGCATATCAACAATATGGGGGCCCCTCTCAAAACCAACGTATTTTTTTAAATTCTATGTGTGTATTCTCAATATCAAACTAACTTTTATTTAGAAATACGCATGTTTTACCTGCAAATATGACTTAATAATATTATGGAGAGAATTTTTGAACTTCAGATATAATAAGATTATATAGTAGTCTTGCTGAAACTAAAATATTGTGTTCAACAAATTTATATTAAAAATATATGACTTTATTTTAGCACAGTATTATAACCTTCGTTCAAAAACTCACTTTTCTTGTCTTCTCATCTGCAAAATCTTTCAGAATCTCTTCAGTTTCAATGTTCTGCAAAATGTCCAGGTGAATTGATACGGTTGTTAAGCTTCGTCGCTTTTGGAAAATGGTGGATTGCAGGTACATTTTGATAAAATTCAGTTTAGAAAACACCAGTCAGATAAACCCTCAGGGCCAATACGAAAGGAAAATTATTTCCTATTTTTCAAGAGCTCTCATGTCAGTTAAACCATTTCTTTCTCCTTTACGCTGCCATTTTACCGCCACGGGCAGTTGCCCAGGCTTCCCCAAGCAGTAGGTCATAACCATGGTACTAATTCAAGATTCTACTACCTTGCACTGTTGCTAACAGAATGCACATGTGTACAAAAAATGTTTTGGCGCATTCTCTCTCCATTTTGCGATACTTATATAGAAAGTATTATAAGGGTAGAAAAATTCGACGCCGGGATTTTGACGCCTTTCAGAGTTTAAAAGCTCACCTCTTAAGAGCTACACCCAAAGGGTGTAGGGCTAGAAATGGGCTGAAGATTCTTTAACACGTTCCGTGTCACGTGTATCATGGATGGTATATGCTAAACTTTTCATTCAGGCCACGTGTACCATCGATGGTACACATGGCGCACACTAATCGAAAAGTTAAAACTGATCGCAGCGCCACGTGTGCCATGAATGGTACAATATGCGTTAACTACGCTAAACAAGCTCTCTACTTATGGGTTGACGATATATAGAAATATTGTGTGATAATATATCAGTCTTCAAAAATCTGTCATCTAATTAGTCAAGACATCAAATGGCCTGAAAGAAAAGTCCAGCAAAAACGGTTTGGCAAGGAACTTGTTAATTATTGCGTAACGTCTTAATTCTAGGATTTATATACGAGAGTGAAGGAAAATGTACATTTTTAATTGCTATGCTTATTTGCATTGAGTTGCCACTATCTTCCTGTGAAAATATTAAAAACCTTTATTTGGGTGGAAGCTGTCGTACAAGTAGAACTAAATCCTTAAAGATTTATTAAAATTGGATATAAAAATTAAGAGATTAAAATTTGCTTCCCGTTTTGAAGCCCTGGAAGGCTATTTTGGGACTGATCTCGTCATTCTGAACCTTGGTCAACAGACGAGAATGATACCTGCGCCGGCGCCCCTTCTCGAAACATCCGCACAACACCAACAGGAGGACGATGACTCTCGACGGATTTAGCGTGCACCAGGCCCGTACACACGCTATATCTTCTGTGGAAACGAATCTCAAATCTGCGATTCTCAGCTGAGTTCCTGTTACGAGGCCACCGAAGCCTAATAAATAATATCCTTATGTGAAAAAATACAAAAGCCAAAACATGGAAAACCAGCGGGAGTGGCCTCCCCTAAACTTTCTCGCATACTTTTCAAACATTTGTCATTTCCCTTCCCTCTGCGTTGATAAAAAGTTCGAACCAACTGTAACCCAGAATGCAATGACTATCAGAAGGTTTTTCATTGTAGATTATAGTGATAGTAAAATATTGAGGTGAAAAATCATATTCAAAAAGATGCGTATGTATTAAAACTTCGCAATATTTATTTTTTTATCAAACTCTAGCAATGCAAGTTCCGCGTGTGGAGAAGGAAACAGGAGAATAGCTTGCGAATAAGCAGAGATTGCTTCCAGTACGCAAGTAAAACGAGACGCCCTAAATGCTTGCTTCCTTACAAAATCTCGCCGCCAGAATTGGTTTTTGGCAAACTGCCAAGTTTTCGGAGTCTCCCTTCTTTGCACAGGCATTTACGCATGCGCATGGAGTTGAACAAGTATGCTATTATACAGACCGACAGACAGTCAGCCCGTTGACGGATTTGGCCCAAAATTTTATACGGACCTACATTCATGACGATAAAACTGTGTAACAAATTTTATCCATCTGGCTTTTCAAGTTTTTGAATTATAGCGTTCGCATGACCTCGAACATACAGACAGACAGACTTCCCGTTGACGGATTTTGTCCAAAAGTTGATAAAAACCTACAAATTATGTTTAAAGACCACATACCAAATTTCATCCCCGTAGCTCTAATAGTTTTCGAGTTATCGTGTTCACAGACACACACACAGAGAGACAGACACACAAACATAATTCCAAAATTGTGTTTTTCGGACTCAGGGAGGTCTAAAACGTGGAGATTCGTCAAAATCTCGAGTTCGAATTTTTTGACGATTACAGCACTTTCTCTTCGTATACGAGAAAGTAAAAACCAAATGAGAATCCAAATCGAATGTCCTTTGCTTGAAAATAATTATTTAAACAATAAGCACTCAGTTGCTTTCATTATGGAAAAATAAAAAACTAGGTAGACAAAGCAAAGCTGCAATTAATCAAATCTGTTACGATAATCAAATAGGTTTAAGAATAAAAATATGCAATAAACTTGTGATTGCAAAATCGTTTGACATAAAACGAGTATTTGGGTCATGGTGCAATCACACAGATTCATTGCGTAGAAGATTTGTGCCTAGACAAATTTTCTGTCCCCTAACCAAATCTACGAATCCTTCAGTTTTAATTTAGCTAAACTTCTATCAGAATTAAAACTTTAAATATGAGCTCATATCTGACATCAGTACGCTTTCCAATTTTTTATCGCAGTTCATTTGATAGCTAGAAAACCACCCGTCATGGTATGACGGGTGCAAATTGCCTCTTCATTCGAGAAATTTAGATACATCGTCGGTATTCATCGTAAAAAAATATAGTAAACTAATTCATGGTAGTAAAATATTAAATTATGTTAAAAATATACACAACATATGTACATAATAATTCAATAACCATGAAATTCTCAGCTTGTCAAACCCAAGTCAAAAGTTGAAATTTCAAAGGAATTATTTTTCGAAATTCTAATTAAAACAAAGCACTTCTTTGCTTGTCAAACGTTGCCAAAAAATATTATCAAATTATATTATCATGATTGCAATAAATAATGAGATGCATCGTGGCGTCCAAACTATATCACGCGCATGATATACCACTGACGTGATTCTCTACTTTCTATTAAAAACCGGAAATTAATCTGAAATATATGATTAATATAATTTAAAATTTCTTGGTAACTATTGATCATAGCGAGATAAATCTTATATCAATCGATAGAAAATTTTATTTCACTATTTCAGAGCTATTAAATTTGAAATTAGAAGACAATTACTCTTTTAAATTTAAAATTACTGAATGTTAGGTTCTCTAACAATGAAATAATGCTGTTTAACGTCTCACAGTGCTATGGGTCGACTTTTATTGTTGGTGACGTCTTATCATTACCGAGAGACAAATCTGGGCTATTATATTAGTAATTCTGGTTTTGATTTTCATGCAATTTTACAAGATGAAAATATTTTCTCTATGTATATAAAAGGATAATCCGAAATTGGCAATGTTTTAAAGAAAAGCTTTACACCGTGCCTATTTTAAAACCTACAGATACTTCTAAAATTTTTCCTATTTTAATGTGATACTGTTAGAGTTTCAAAATTTTATTGCGTTTTAAAATCATAAACTAAATATAGTGCCGAAGTAATAGGGGTTTCCACCATTGGATGTTGCTTGGTCTAGAATTTCTACCTAAGATTATAAATGAAAAAACCCGTGATAATGGGGAAATTTAGCATCTTCCGTCGATCAAAGCAACCTTGGTGCCTCTGGGTATTTCCTGAAGTAGAGGTGTGATTTCGTTGCAATAGATAGGGGACTTTTAGGAGACACTGACCTATATTTGTATTTCGCTTGGAGGAAAACCGCCTCCAAGCGAAATACCAGCCAGCCTGAGTATAGTGAGTAATTTGTAATTAACTCGAACATCGTTATAATAATTTCTTTTAATAATGCTTGTGAAGAGTTCCTCTCCCCCTGGAAATCTAGCTGAAAATTCTGGTAACTTTATAAAACGGCCAAGTTTGGAAATATATAAACTATGTGAGTTTTAATTTTACTCTCACGTGTAAGACTTTGCCCTTTAAAGAATTTCAAGCCACTTGATTAAAAAAATTCCAGAGCAAGATGCTGAAAAATAAAAACAAATAATTGGGATAAAAAAGGTGAATAAGACAAGGTTATTTTTAAATTGATTATTAGATTTGCTTTTGACAAACAAATAATATTGAAAAACTGTGACTTGGCCATAAATGGGTAAATTAATCAAACAGCAGTAATTTTTGATAATTTACGACAATCATTTCTCTACAAAAAATATTTTTCCCCTCCTTCTGCTTGCTAGAACAGCCATTTTAATGAAGACAGGATATTCCCTCTATTGACCCGTTCAAACTGGTTGAAACAGTTGGTCTCTAAAGTTCAAATTAACAAATTAATTTTCAAAGTTGAATAAACGATGACAACCAATGAATAATTAACTCTGAGTAAAACAAACAGTATTCTTCTCTGAACAGTTGCAGAAAACAGATTAATTGTTCGATTCGGAAATGAATGAGGAAAACCAATCTCTGTCTTCGAACGCTTGTTTTACTCCAGGGTCCATCGAAGAAAAAATGCAGATTGTTTAGCTTGACATGGTTACAAAACTATTGTGAGAAAAAAAGTACGTGCTTGGGGTTTGTTTAATACAACTGAAGATCAATCTCCGCCGATAACCTCTTATCAATTAATCACTCTTATCAAGATCTTTTTCTTGAATATGAACAATACTTTTTACGGACGTAGTTGAACGGCTGCTATTGATTAAGAGCTAAATGAGAATATTCTTCCAAAATGAAGAACAATGACAATGTAACAAAGGAGATTCGACAAAAAAATAATTAAAGGCGATTCGAACCTCTTGTCCGAAACATCGCAACTTGATAAAGTTTTAGCTTTGATTCGTCTGTCTTTATGCTGTTTTTTAAAATTTACTCTTCGTTATAGCAGGGATAACGTACACACAAGATCTGCATTTAATATCGTCTCAGCGCGCGTGCAGTAACTAAAACAATAAAAAGTATTGCATTAGAATATATTTAAAATCTATATATCTAAAATATAAAAGCCGTGCGAAGTCGGTGACGATCTCGTGGTTTGGTTTGGCTGCGTGCCAGAGATTCAGATCAGACAGTCTATCTACAAATCAGCATATACACGAGGAATCTTTCAGCATTTTTTTATTTGTTGATTTTGCTTGCTTTTTTTTCTCGGAGTGTTGGGAAACCCTCTTCAAAGTATCCAACGGACATTATTGCTTTTTGACTTCTTATTTCATTTTTTACGCGGAACTTCATTAATATTAAATAGAAGTTATGCTTAGTTTAGTTTTTGTTAAAAGGGTTCTTTCTTTTTTTGTATTTAATTTTAACGTAACTTAGTAAATCTGTGACAATCAGATCTGAGATATTGTTGGCAAGCTAAAAACCCGTCTTAGACGGGTACAGATCTTCTAGTTCAAAATAATTGGCAAAACCAAAGGACCAGTTCCTCAACCACTGGACCGATTTCGATAATTTTTATTTCCTACGGAAGCTTGTGACGTATAGGTATGTTATCAGGGATTGCCTGCCCCTCCCCTCACCAACCTCCATTTTCGAGGGAAATCGAAAAAATACTTCTCCACTGCACATTCTCTATAGGGAAAAACAACGAGACAGTCCCCCATCCCCAATCACTGGACTGATTTCAACAACTTTTATTTCATATGAAAGCTTATGACCTCTAGATATATCACCAATGGTCGCCTTCCCCGAACTCTCTACTTGCGAGATATATCGCAAAGTAAAACTCTGGCACAATCCCTCAGCTTCTACAACCGCCAATTCGCCAATTTATTTCGCCAAGTTGCAAGCATGACAATAGGTGGTTATTAATGTTACGGGCAAACCGCTGGTCACCAAAGGGGGCTAGTTATTCTTAAAAATTTATTAAAATTAGAAATAAAATTACGTAAATGAAATAAGTATTACTGAAAATCTAATTTTTTAGTGTTAATGTGGCATAAAAATGGTTTTTGACTATAATATTCTCTGAAGTTATTTAGGAAAAAAGTTAAAACTTCGGTTAAGTTTTAATTAAAGATATAAATATAATTTCAAAAACCCTTTCTTAGTCAGTCCCTATTGCTAACAAGTAACCAAGCTCTAGGCCAAGCAGTCTGCCCTATAGAGCATTTTGAACGATTGTTGCATCAGGCGTATCGCCTGGCGCAATTTATCGATATAATCCAGCCTATAAACACATTATTATGATAAAAAAAGAAGCTTTATTATGCCGTATAGAAGTATTTACTAGCTCTTCGATTTTATTTAAAAATTCGGAAATTGAGTTCAAATTCTACAAACGAGCCATATCAACAAATTTAAATAGGGGAGAATGGGATAAAACCGGACCCTTGATTCTGGAACTATTATTTCTCCTATCTATCAGACATACTGAATTACACTCTACTAGTCAAGAAAAGGAACATTCATAGTGGCGAGTTGTAGCTGTCGAATGCACTGCATCTGTGGAGGGTTATTTGTATTAAGACGTCAACTCTCTAATGTTCGTTTGATTTTAAACTGTCCTTACTTAAAAATCATTACAGTTAAAAAAAACTATATTTAGTCCAGCTTATTATAAGTTTACTAACAGTTCATACCCTATCAAATAATAAAAGATTTACCCCAATAATTGCTCTGTTCTATTTCGTTTCTTACAACCTCTGAACTTGAGGTAAAACCGGGTGCTTCAAGTGGAGGAAGACCGGGACAGTCAGTATTGATTCCTCCGATGAAGACGATAAAAACACATCAGCCGTTGATTGTTTATATTTTAATGATATATTTTCTAATTTAAATAAAGAATAAGGGTTAATCCAATGTAAAAACTGTTTTAGCTGTGCCCACGAAAGCTGCAATGGCGCGGAAAAAGACAACTACTTTTCAGGGGAATTTTGTAACTAATATTCTGAAATTGTCAAATAAAATAAAAAAAGTGATTGAAACTGTTCCGCTGAAAATCGAGTTTTCCTAATTTCCCATAACGTTAACATGTGCAACCGTTTTACCCCACTTGTGGAGTAAAATGGGTAGTTTGACTTTTTACTTTCTCGTATACGAAGTATACAAAGAGAAAGTATTGTAATCGTCAAAAAATTCGAACTCGAGATTTTGACGAATCTCCACGTTTTAGATTCCCCGAGTCCGAAAAACACAATTTTAGATTTATGTCTGTCTGTGAACATGATAACTCGAAAACTAATAAAGCTACGGGGATGAAATTTGGCATGCAATCTTTACACATAATTTGCAGGTTTCTATCAAATTTTTGGACAAAATCCGTCTACGAGAAGTCTGTCTGTCCATCTGTCCGCGTTCATGTGAACTCTATACCTCAAAAACTTAAATACTAGTTGTATATAATTTGGTACACAGTTTTGTCATCAGAAATGTTAGTCAGTATAAAATTTTGGACCAGTCTGTCGGTCTGTATAATCGCCTACTTTTGAACGCTTTAACTTCTTAACAAAATTACTTAGATAATGAAATTTTGTATATGGCTTTCTAACTTTAATTGTAGTTTTGTGTCCAATTTTTGTATCAATCGGTTGAAAATAGGTCGTTCAAATTGCATTTTCGCTGTCGTCACCATTCTACGACGAAAAAAAAAAAAACGCCCGACCGATACATTATGTTTTCAACTCTACTTCCGCCTTGCACGTCAATCCACGAAACTCGCGGTATGACGTTTCGCTTATTTTTTTCTCCACCGCGTTAGGGACGCTTATTCGTTTTACTGCCTTTTAGCTTATTTTTTCTCTACGTGAGTTAGGGAGGAGACGAGAAAATTTAGGGGAGACCACTCCCTCTGAGTGTATAAAAAAATCATTGATAACAAGTAATATAAAAAAAAATTTTTAAGTCAATTCCTACTTAGGTGATTTGAGATATAATGAAAAATGTACTGCGCATGCGCAAAGATATGGCTGAAATATGGAGGTGCTCCAATGATCCCATGGGCCATCCATATACCCAAGAACCAAGTCTGTAATGTTAATAGTTTTCGAGATATAATGAAAAACGTACTGCGCATGCGTCATGCAAAATATGAAATGACAGACAAACAAGAAAGCGAATTAATAATGCATTGTCATCTAGTTCTGAGCTATGTTTCAAGTTTCAAGTCCCCAGCTCATCGGGAAGTTAGTTTAAAATCGATTGCAAAATTTGAACAAGATATATAAATAAATATATATAGGGAGAGTGTGAACTAATAGTAGGAATTGAAAAAAGTAATGAAACTCTTTCTTTTCTGGGAAAATATATTGCACTCCGATAAACAACGAATATTTTAATAAAATTTGTCAAGCTCTATGCCGAATGTTTTAGTTCCAACAGACATTCGAACTTCAGCTACCCGGTTTAATAATAATTTCAACTTATTATTAAAATGAGTAATCACCTTTTCTCTCATTTCCGCCTTCGTACTAACCGAATAAAAATGAAAAGATTGAAAAGGGATAGTATAACTATATATATATATGCCGAAAATTTTTATTTACTTGTAATAAATTAAACACTTCTTGTCTGTTTCGTTTTTCCTCAAAGTATTAGGCATCCCTGGACAGAGTTCAGTGTTTTCAAAATTCAAACAGGTCTAGTATTACTGGTGAATAAATCAATCGAACTTTGTTAAACTTCATGTTGATAGAACCTTGATGGAGCTCTGAGACAACGAATGATCTGGAATTCCCTCTGAAAAATTTAGATAAATGCAATGGAAACCTCATTGCACGTAATCAACAACGTGAGAGTTACTAACTGATGAAGACCACAACAATGCCAACAATTCAATAAAATTGTTCGAAAAAGAATGGTGATTAATCTATTCTCTAAAAAAGTGACCACGTCGCTATTATGCCACAAGAATAGAATATCTGTCAAGGTTTTTCAGGAAATAAAGAACAGCTAGACAACAGTGTTTGATTTGCTTTCCAAGAGGAAATCTCGTCAATGGTGGAGATGAATTTGACTGCATGTATCCAACCTGCCTGGCAAATTAGGCAATTTTTTGAGGATTAGGTATAAAAGCAGATCATTGCAAATCAAGGTATCGACTTCTTGATCTTATTTAAAGTAAAAGAAACCTTTCTAAATCACCTTAAAAAAACGTAACTGTGAATGAACAAAAGACTGAGTTACAACACTGAGTTTTGAAGAATGAACTATTGATAACAATAGAAATGAACAACAATAGTTCTAGAGGATTTTTAACATGATATAATGGTTGGATACTATCTGTAAATTGAGACAGGCGACATGCATATTCAAAAATCGTTCAGTCCATATGCATGGTGTTCAAATCGCTTCTACAAGGCAAATCATTTGACCTAGAGCTCCCAAATATGTCACGTAGTTGCATCCTGGGTAAATAGGTGCTCACTGAAAAAGGATTTCACAAAATTTTTATTGGTTTTTTCATTAAAAATTAATCGACATGTTAACGTTCTTCCTCAATAACTTCGGAGAGTATTATCGCACAAAAATCTTTCTTACGCCATTTTAAAATTCAACAAATTTTAAAAATTAGTTTTTTAGTGAGGCCAATTTTATTTCCCTACAACATTTTCTGTTAATTTTAATAAATTTAAAAAATATTTTAAGTACATCTCATAACAATCCTTTTCATTGTTTTAGTTACTGGATTTATACTCACGCGAGTTCTGACGGTATTAAATACATTTTTTGTGTGCACGTTGTCGTTGCTATACTGTATTACTATTAGAAGTAAATTTTTGAAAATAATATAGAGAAATACTAATCAAGCCTAAAACATGCTGTGATAATGGTTTAGTCATCTTCTTCTGTTCGAATCTCCTTTACTTTTTTTAAATTCTTACCATTCTTTAGGAACTATTTCTATCCTAAGTTTTAACTGAGCTTGATTGAATTAGCAAAAAATACCGTATATAAAGCTGAAAAACCAGCGGGAGTATTCTCTATCCCTTCGACTTTCATGTATACTTCCAAAAAATATAACGTGTTTTGTGATGAGCTTCGTCGTATAAGGTAGGTGAGTCAAAGGTGATCATAGTTAAGCTTTGAGGATTTTTCAAAATTTTCTGGTTAGGTGTGTGTGGCTCAATTTTTTTTTTGTAAAATGTTACACTTATCTCTCACACATCAAGTATACTTTTCTTTGTAAAATAAAATGTAATTATTTTTATAATACAATTTCAAAATTGCAGCTGGTGGGCCACCTTCGGCGCATAGTGCTCCAAAGGTGGCCCATATATTGAAATCACTTTTAAAATATGAAAAAAAACTCGGAAAATTATTTTTACTTCTAGAAGAGTATTACAATGTTCAATACTTTATGTTTATACTTATAACAATAACTAGGCCAAGAGTTGACAAAAGTCTCTTTTTCTTTATGCAAATAAAACTATAACCACCATTTAATAATTAAAAAATATATATAACTTTTATTGCTATAAATTTTGTAAATTACCCTTACTACATTGATTTCCATATTTGTTTCCTGAGGTGGCCCGGGTACATGCATATGGTCGCCATTTGCACGACTTAAAACTATTAATATGATAAATTTATTAGAATTGAAGTAAATGTGGTTAAAGAGAAAGAAATAAGCTTTCAGAAAACCTATCATAACTCAAAGTTCTAAGAATTTAAACACATATAAATTAAAATATCTTCTTACCTAGAAATTAGAACGATTACTCCTCAAAAGTGGAAAAAGTGAGTCAATTTGTTGTCTTCAAATTAAGCCACATACAATGCAGATAGATGTTTTACAATGCAGTAGCGCCATTTTGTGATTAAAAATGGAATTATTTCTACCTTTGGGGGGTGGGCTACCTTAGGAACACTGGCTACCTTTGGCTCACCTACCTTGGTGAAAGAAATCGAGAATGCGTTTTCACACATCACCTCTTCCTCTGGACCAATCTTGTCAAAAACCCGATACAAACCTACAATTTTGGTTGTATAGACCCACTGCTCAAATTTCACTCATCCAGAGTAATCGTTCTGTTTCCGAGTCATGCCACAGGTATACTACTATGATATATATATATATATATATATATATATATATAATCTCAATTAATTTTTTATTTCAAATTCTAATATTATATATTTTAAAGTCTTAATCTATTCCAAAATCACTTTTCTTAAACTCCACTTTCGTTTTATTTCCCGCGCTGGAGGTATATTAAATCTCGCATTTGGCATATTTATTACTAGAAGAATATTTTAATCGCTTTCACGTGCCCACAGAAAAAAAAAAAGGCATCTCCTTGCCGCCATGCTTTTCTCCTAAAACACTTAAGTAATTTACTAAGATAGCTATTATTCCTTTCACTTTGATCACGTGTCTATATGTCAAATCCCTACCTGAGGAAATGCAGGGATTTTCTGTTCGCTTTTTGAAACTTCAACTAAGATGTACGTATGTCTGCCACTCTCCCATAATAAATGATGAAAATTACTTAATAACTCGGCCTGTTTTTTATTTAACGACTGCAACAAAGAAATCATTATATATATATATATATATATATATATATATATATATATATATATATGAGGGTTTAAAATGTGAGATTCATCAAAATCTTGAATCTAGGTTGAATTTTATTTTTTGACGATTATGAAACTACTTTTTGTTTGTAAACTTTTTATACGAGAAAGTAAAAATGATATAAAAATGCAAGTATTAGGAGAAACTAGGGATACTTGATTCTCCTTTTACTTTTTCTTACATTTCTCGAATATTTGAATTGTTAGTACCTTAAAGGATACGTTTTTAAGAATGAGAGATATGCTTATGCTAAATTGATATCTCAATTAATCTTAAAATAAATATATTTCATGAAATCGCCATAGGGTCAAGTATCCCTAGTTCCCCCTACCTCAAAAGAAAGCAGAAATTTAATTGCACGAAGAAGAAATATTTGAGCATAGGTGCGTGTCAAGGTTACTTGACAGATTCGTAATTCTAGAACAGTTGGCTGTCGATTACTTGATTTATGTTCTAACCTTTGCAGATAATTTTAAAAAAATAAACAATAATAATTAGATAAAAATGATGAAATTTTCGTTAAATATTTCAAATACTTTGCAGCTGTAATTTGCATCACAAACTACACGCGAGTTTTTAATGCAAGGTAATGACAAATTAATTGATGGAATAAAGAGCATGATTGATGGCCAGAAACTCATCAGAAGAAATAGAAAAGAAAAGAAGGCTTCAGGTCAAGGTTTCTTAAAGAGAGGGGTTGCGAAAACTTTTAAATCACCTTCTTTTTTTAAGATTTTTCAATATTTGCATGGAAAAATAACTTTAAAAAACCATTCTGATTTCAAAATTATCATAATCTGCTGTATAGCTATTTTAATTTTCCATACATTAATGATCCATTTCGTGATTAATTTCCAAGTTTTCGGATCACAGAGAAACGAATGTTATAAATTTAAGGAGCTCGAATGCGGTACGAACTAAAGAAATTTAAGGAGCTCTAATGTAGATATTAACTACTACTACGCCACGTCACATCCCCGTTCCTAGAGTAGATCGCTCCTGATCAGTTTGAAATGGATGTGAGTGGGAATGGGGGGGAGGCCTGGGTTGGTTCTTTTTTTAAAAAACTATGAGAAAAAGGAGAAGAAACATTTAAAAACTATTTGAAAAAGATTTAAATCGGTGGGATTGATTTTAAAGCATTCGAATTCAGGAAAAAGCAACAGTAAAATTGCTGCTGCACTAGCATTACACAACATTTTCTTTTTTCTTGTGATAAACTGCACCATTGAAGGAGGGGAATGGAAAAACTTAAAGCTATCAGTATAAATCTCACATACGAAGTCTTAACTAGCAAAGGTACCAAAAGAAAAAAAATCGACGGGAGGCTGTCTCTGCGAAACGGCCGCTGGGATTGAGGGGCGTAGACTTACTTACCTTTCTCAACTGTGACTGTGTGACTGAAGTAGCTCTATGTGACTATTGTTGCAAAAGGTCTCTCTGTGGTGTATGGTGTAAACAGTCCAACACGCAGGAAGGTCCAACACGAATGAAGGTTTATTTACAAATATGCAGGGAAACACGTAGCACATTTACAGGAAACAACAGTCCTTGCACAGATTACCAATGCAAATAGACAACAATTCACAGGTAATGACAGTTCAGCACTTTGATATCTAACAGCACAAACAGTCAGCAAATAACTAGAAACGACAATAACAGCTCAGCTCACCAGCTGATTAGCTCACACAGCGGATAGAACTCCGAAGACGTTCACGCTTCAAAGTGAAGCAACCAGTCGATCAAAGACAGACCGTGATCCAAACGCGGTCTTATATACTCTCCCCGATAGGCCGTGACGTCACATAGAATTTTCAGGAAAAACCTGGATCTCGGCCCCTAATAGAAATATCGAGAAAAGAGTTGCATTTTCGGGAATCATCTATTTGTCGCCAAGGTCGCCAAAATAGTCGCAAAGTTTGTCGCCAAGGTCGCCAAAATAGTCGCAAAGTTTGTCGCCAAGGTCATGCGTGCTATAAGAGTCGCTGAGGTCACTCCATGCTTCACCTTGTAAAACTCTCTTCCCAACCATAAGACTTGCATTGCTGGGAAGCGACTTTCCATGACTGTAACACTGCACCCCTCTTCAAAGACTGACGTCCCGGCAGTCTCATTACACCGAACTGTGATCAGTAGCCCGGTAGGGGGTTAGCCGATTGATGTGAATTACTTTCGGCTTGTCGTTAGGTGACCTCTGAACTCTGTAGATGACATCGTTCAGTTTCTTGACGATAGTATAAGGTCCTTCCCAGTTCTGCTGTAATTTCAGGCTCAGACCTCTCCGTCGCTTCGGGTTATACATCCAGACTTGGTCTCCCTCCTTAATATGATGGCCGGTTGCTCCGGAATCGTAGCGAGTCTTCATTCGTTCACTGGCCAATTTAATTCGCTCTCTGGCAAACGCATGTACGCTTTCCAAACATGCCTCTAAATTATTCAGGTATTCATTCGGTGAGGAAGGCGTATCACTCGGTCGTCCAAATAGGATATCACATGGCAATCGCAGTGTTCGACCAAAAAGCATATCTGCTGGAGTGCATCCGGTCGCTTCATGGTCTGCGCTCCTATAGGCCAAGAGAAAGAGTGGTAAATGTGTATCCCAGTCAGTCTGATTCTTCGATA
>BGPR01036908.1:0-15336 GCA_013235015.1 Araneus ventricosus
GTGCAATGTGCAGAAAATAGATCCTAACTGCCCATCTCGAAGACCTGAAGTGTTAATTTACTCACAACAGGTGGCCTCCGAAAGTAGGTATAGTTTGGAACAGGGCTCCTGGGGCCGAATAGAACGGATTCTGTGGTTAGTCCCTTCGAGGAGTAAGTCAGTTGATTGCCCATGGATCAGAGGGGGAGACTGAATCCGCTGCGCTTTGGGAAACATGTTCTGCCTGGAGGAGGCAGCACTTTAAAAAACAGATAAGGGTCTCGAAACAATCGTTTTCGAATCGCTTTACAAGGGAGAGAATCGAACCACCCAGAGGGTTGGGAATGTGTTTTCTGAGAAAATGATATTTTTGAAAATTGTCGACCGTAAAATAAATGATTTTCAGAAGGTTATTCAAGTATCGATAGCGAAATTTTCGATATCTTTGTAATATCCTGATGTTTTCTTAAAAAACCAAGGTCAATTTCAAATCAAGTAATATTTTTATGTTTAATATAAAAGAAAAGCATTTTATGATTAAATTACCAGTTTAGTAACTAAACTAGCTCATATCTCAAAAGTATTTTGAAGTACAAGAAATATTTTATATAACACAGATAACTGTCATAAAATGCACTCCCACAAGGATTTATGTATATTTAGAATATGATTTTGTTCATGGTTGTTAGCGTAAGGCAAATATTTTAGTCATTTTTCTTCAATTTCTCATAGTTTTAAAAAAAAATATTATTTTGAAAGCCTAATTTATAATATTTTCAATAATAAAACATATGCAGTTGAAAAATAACATTAAACCAGAGGGGAGTGGGTTCTCCCCTAAATTTTCGTATACTCTCAAAGGAGACTGTCAAAAATCTCGACTGAGTTCGAATTTTTTTTTGACGATTACTTTGTCTTTGTATACTCGCTGTACATGAGAAAGTAAACAAAAAATCAAGTCAAACCTGAAATCAATATCTACTACGTTTCAAAAAAATATTTTGAAGCAGGTAAGGAGTAAAATAGGCAATGCAATGAATACTAAAGTTGACTTGCTTTGAATTGAATTTCTAAGAAAACAACTTATATCACAAATTGCAATAATTGCAAAACACGTGAATAAAAGACGGTAGGGTCAATGAGATCGGTTTTGATTTACAAATAATAAAAAAATTGTTAATAATTGATGCTTGAAAATATTATTTATTGTTGTAAATAAAATTTACACAATAATGTAGATTGCTACCACGTATGCGTATGAGAATCGGATTAAAAGAAATTAAATATGCACTCTGAACGCCCTCTTTTGATTTGGATCCAAACTTTATACAAGGACTCCATATCTAACAAATTGTACCAAATTCCCTATCCATTTTAGCTATTCAAGTTTTTTTGAGTTATGTATAAATTACATGACCGCGGACATACAACAGACAGACTTCCCAAGTTGAGGGGATTTTGTCGTGAAAATTTGATAGAAACCTGCCAAATTCATGTTCAAAGACCAAGCATACCAAATTCCCTCATCCTCTGCAGCCAATAGTTTTGAGTTATCGTGTTCAATACAGACAGACACACACAATAAAAGACAGACATAAAGGCATAATTCCAAATTGTGTTTTTCGACTCAGGGGAGGTTCAAAAAAACGTGGGAGATCCGTCAAAAATCTCTGAGTTCGGAGTGACGATTACAATATTCTCTTGTATACTTCTGTATACGAGAGTAAATATATATATAAGTTATTTTTCAAAAAAAATGCCTCCTGTTGAACATAGTCGGATACCTTAATAAAAGTTTACATAAAACAGTGTTTGCAGTATGGCTGTGGATCAATTTGTTCCTTTGGAATTATTTCCAATGTCTTTATCTGGTTTCAATGGTAACAGAATATTAAAAAAATTTTGTAATTTTGGGGCAATAATCAAACATAGTTTAATTATTGTTGCGAAAATGTATATAATGTAATTTGTATTTTAAAATTTGTATTTTAATAAACTTTAATGTTGTTACAGCTTGCAAAGTCACTCCCTGAGGGTGGTGGGGTAGACTTGAGACAACTGGCGACTCTGGCGGCACATGACTATGGTAAGTTATGACTTTGGTGACAAAATCTCTTCTGAAAGGTCCTCAAACTTTCCACTCATTTCAATGGTTTCTGCTGAACTTTCTAGATTACTTCGCTCACCGCTTTTAATGAAGTCACTACTGTTGAAAAGTATAAAGAGTGTGAAGAAGAGTGGAGTTGATCTTTGATCAGCAAGCAAGCTGGTACTAATAAAGAAACCTTCTGAGCACATTGAGATTTATGAATGACAATCTAAGCTGTAATTTCCTACTAGTGCTGCATTTGAAGCATGTTTCTTTTCCAGATTATCAGGAAATAAAGAGCCTATTTTTTTTAAGTCCTGTTTATTGATTGCATCTACGTACACCCAGATGTTGGAAAATTCTTTGTCACATTTGGTGCCAGAAGATATTTATTGATTTTTCCAGTGAATGCCAGGGAATCGACCTTTAACCAGGTTGATGGACGAAAAGATCTGAAATCATCTCTGGCTTATAGTATTGTGCCAAGAGGCTGCGAAAATTCAAGTGACATCCAGACACATCAGATCAATGGGGATTGGAGGATCATACGAGTAGAGAAGGAGAGATAAATTTGAATTCTTCTTCAACAGGCTGAAAAATTTGTTAAACAGTAGTGCTCTAAATGAAGAATTAACCTCTGGCGAAACCTGAACGTGTCACTTTACAGCTTTTGAAATGAAGAAAGGTACCGCGCAGAGGGAGTGCCAGCATTACTCTCTGAACCTGGAAAACTAATAAATGGTTGCTTGGTGGGAGTTGAAGGCTGCCTTCTATGAATAGAGCTCTGAAGAAGGAATGGAGAGTCTCCTCGCCAAGCGGAAAGAAAAAATGGAATTCTACTTGGAAGGATCTATTTAGGTATCCAGTGCTCTGGATGTTGGTGGGATACAGTGTAAACGTCACCTTTAAGAACAGACTTCGGGTACAAAAAATTGAAATAAAACAAAGTTTGATTTACACGGGTCTACTTTAAAGATCGCCACTGGTGAAAAAAACGGAAATACGAGGAAAACTGGACGCATCCATTGAATGCGGCTCGAGAAAATTTCATCACAGAATCTACAAGGACATCACCGTGATCCCTGAATTTCGGCCTGATTTCCTTCCAAAAATTCAACTCATAGCAGATCTGGAGAAGAACGAGATGAGAGGAGGGAGAGGAAATTCCACTGTTTCCTTCAGAGATGGCCAGGTTAGAGGGGATGATAATGAACATGATGAACACTTAAACAATAAACTCAAAAGTTTCTGGAATAAAGAGACATACAGAATTCGTGAACCAGCGGTGGATATCGTCGCTCGTCCCAAGAATTTCGCAAGTTATCAAACACTACCGTCAAATCTTGGAGAATCTTCAAATCACTTCAATGGCTAACAACGAACAATACAAGGAAGCTACTCAATGAATTTCGCAAGCCCTGTTTTCGACCTGTGACGCTGATGTCATTGCTGCAATAAGGACCCAAACATAGAATTAATACAGGCACTACTCACCAATCAAGCAATACCAAGCACGTTTGCCTTTGCAAGAAAAGAAGCGGAACATCTAGTTAAAGGAATGGTTGACAATGGGATAATTGAGAATCATCAGGCCCTTGGGCTTGGCTCTACAGTTTGAAAGGTAAAGAGCATTGATCATCACGGATTCTGTGTTGACTAAAGGAAACTAAACGAAATTACAAAAAAAAAAAAAAACATATCCCCGCAACGAATAGACGACACCCTGGATGCCGAATGGAAGTCAATGGCTTACGACACTGGATTTCAAAAGCGATACTCGGCAAAATGAGGTCCGGACCTGAAGATAGAGAAAGACAGCCTCACCACCGACAAGGACTTTGCAATTTAAGGTGCTCGGACTTCAAAGCCCCAGCAAAGGCCGACAGAAAGCAAGCTGATGGAGACAGTAGCCACGTGGACCATCGTCTGAAGCCTCCTGCTTATGTATCTTGATGACATATAATAGTAGGGCTGAACATTTGAAAGAACATCTAAATACCTTCGTAAAGTATTCCAGGAGAGGTTAAGCAAACCTCCAAAGCTAAGTCCCAAGAAATGTAGGTTTTCCTAAAGGAGGTTACTAATCTCGGCTGCTATTTGCAGAAAGAGTTAAAAAACTGATCCAGGGAAAACAAGTAGTTGATTGTCTTGCATCTGGCACACGATCCGTGAAGCCTCCTTGACTGCATCATTATCGTTGTTTTGTGAAAATTCTCCACAATATCAAGAACCTGCCACAAATTAACCCAGCTAAAATCAAATCTCCAAATTTGCTGTAAAGAATGTGAGAAATCTACTAAGTTTAGAAAGCACATCTTCCCATTTTGACCACTTTATCTGGACAAACATTTTGGGGATAATTATATCATCATCAATACTAAAGCAAATGAAGAAAATATGGTCGCATCCCAACACGAAAATGAGAGGAACGCCAGTTGCTCGCGCCTGCATGTTCATCAAAAGAAATTACCGTCCACTGTCAACCATAGTATACTCAATCACCACCCCATGTATTGCACCTCCTGACCTGACCGCTCTCAAGACAGGCTTCAACTCAAACCCGTCAGACAGCCCGCCGGACCCAAAAGACTCATGGTTAATTAAGGGACTCACGGAAATGCAGATGCCTCTCTCTCTTGAAGAACGACCCTGTGGTGCTGCAACATTGCTCTAATGCTGAGAAAGTCTGAAATAGGAGATAGATAGGTAAAAGTTTTAATAAACGACATCTGTAGATCCATGGTCTTCTCTGCGCTGAGATCCAAAAGGCGCAGCTAGAAGATCCTGCCATACAGACAATTTTCTAGAGAAGAAACTAATGTCGGCGGATCGACCATCTTGGCAAGAAGTCGCTCCGGAGAGTCCTGCAACAAAACGAACTGGGCCCTTTGGGACTCCTTACATCTTAAGGACGGTGTTCTACACCGTAGGTGGGAGAGTGTTGATGGAAGATCCTGTCGATGGCAACTAATTCTCCCAAAGAGTAGAATTCCGGAAGTTCTGCGAGAGACTCATGACAGCGCAAGTGGAGGGCATTTTGGAGTCATGAAAACTTTAAGCAAAACACGAGAGCGAGTTTATTGGGATCGACTTCGTGCCGACATTGAAAAATGGTGTAGAGAATGCCACGCTTGCGGAACGAGAAAAGGACCTAAAACAAGGACTAAAGGTCGCTTGCAACGCTATAATATAGGCGCACCATTCGAAAGAATGGCTTTGGATATCCTAGGTCCTTTATCGTGGCCGAACACCACGATTGCTCTGCGATATTCTCTTTGGACGACCGAGTGAAGCGCCTTCCTCGCCGAATGAATACATGAAAAATTTGGAGGCACGTTTGGAAAGCGTACATGTGTTTGCCATAGAGCGAATTAAACTGGCCAGCGAACGAATGAAAATTCGTTACGACTCCAGAGCAACAGACCACCATTTTAATGAGGGAGATTTAGTTTGGATGTATAATCCGAAGCGGCGGAGAGGCCTGAGTCCCAAGTTACAACAGAACTGGGAAGGACCGTATATTGTTGTCAAGAAACTGAACGATGTTGTCTACAGGGTACAGAGGTCGCCCAACGCCAAGCCAAAAGTCATCCATATAAATCGTTTAGCTCCATACAGAGCTACTGATCATAGTTCTATGTAATAAGACTGCCGGGACGTGCAGTCTTTGAAGAGGGGAGCAATGTTACAAAGGTATAAAGTCGTTTCCCTGAGGTGCTAGACTTGGAGACTTGGCGATAAATTTGGCGACCTTGGCAACAAATTTGGCGACCATTTTGGCGACTTGGTGGCAAAGTTGGCGACTTTGGCGACAAAGGGAATTTTCTAGAAGGACCTCAAACTTTCCACCTATTTCTACTGGTTTCATGAACTTTCTAGAGATTACGTCACTTCCTACGTAATGAAGTCACTTACTGTTGAAAAGTATAAAGGCAAGCTCTCAAGCCAAGAAGAGTGAGTTGGATTTTGATCAGCAAGCAAGCTGGTGAGCTAATAAGAAACCTTTGAGCGCTGTATTGAGATTTAATGATAATCTCTGTTGTGAATTCTTACTAGTGCTGTGCAATACTTGTGCTACGTTTCTTTTCCTAGAATATTTGTAAAATAAAGAGCTTTATGTTTTTAAAGTCCTGATTATTGGATTGCATTCACGTACACCCAGAGGACAATTTTGTCACATTTGGTGTCAGAAGTGGGATATTTTTGATTTTTCCTGTGAATGCCTGGGACCGGACCTTTGACGAGATCGATGGACAAACAATTTGAAAAGCTGTTTGCCATGATGGCAGAAATGAAGGCTGGACAGGAACAGATGAAGGCTGTTCAGGAAGAGATGAAGGCTGGACAGGAAGAGATGAGGGTTGCACAGGCCGGATTGGAGCTGAAAATGGAAGCTGGGCAGGAAGAGATGCGATCGGGACAAGAGAGAATGGAGAAAGGACAAGAAGAAATGAAAGGATTGATTGACGAGGTGAAGGGTGAGGTCCAGAGAAAGATTGATGAAGTAGAGGCAAAAGTTCAAATGAAGGTCGAGGACGTGAAGAGCGAAGTTAAAGGGAAGATTGAGGGTTCACAAGGTTCAAGGGAAGATTGGTGAGATTGAGAGGAGGCTCATTGAACTCGAGGATAGACCATTCAGTTTCTCGGCAAGTCCAGAATTCATGCATACCAGACCGACTATAAAATCCTTGACATTTGACGGAAAAACATCATGGACAGTCTTCAAGACTCAGTTCGACGTCGTCAGCTCTACAAATGGGTGGACGGACTTTGTGAAAGCCAGTTAACTTGTGGCATCGCTCCGAGGATCAGCGGCGGAGGTTCTTCAAGGATTTCCAGCTGATAAGTTGACAGATCTAACGACCATCGAGAAGGCTTTGGAATCCAGATTTGGAGACAGGCATCTGACGCAATTTTATAGAACTGAACTGAAAACAAGAAGACAGAAACCAGGAGAAAGCTTTCAAGAATTGGCTGTCGATGTGGAAAGACTAATGAGCCAGGCCTACGCCGAGTGCCCTCTGGATGATCGGGAAAGTTTAGCAGCTCAGAACTTCGTCGACGCCATCAGAGACGAAGACACACAACATTCAACCAGATTGATGGACGCAAAAGATCTGAAATCATCCCTGGCTTATAGTATGAAATATGAGGCCGCGAGAACTGTTTCCAAGACATCCAGACACGTCAGATAAATGGGGACGGAGAATCATACAAGTAGAGAAAGAGATGATAAATTTGAATTCTTCTTCAACAAGCTGGAAAAATTATTAAACAGGAGCGTTTATGGAAGGAAGAACTCTCCTCGGTGAAACCCGAACGTCAATTGCTGGAAGTGCAACAAAAAGGGGCACGTGCAGAGGGAGTGCCAGGCGATTATTTCGAACCAGGAAAACTAACAAATGGCTGTCTTGCGGGGCGAAGGCTGCCTTCTCTGAATAGGGCCCCTGAAGAAGGAACGAGAGTCTCCTCGCTTAGCGGAAAAAAATGGACTCTACTTGGAAGGATCTATTTGTGGTATCCAGTGTTTGATGTTGGTGGATACAGGTGTAAACGTCACTCTTTTAAGAACAGACTTGGCACAAAAATTGAAGGAACAGCTTATTTACACGGCTCCTAACATTTCTTTAAAGACCGCCACTGGTGAAAAAACGGAAATATGAGGAAAACTGGATGCATCCATTGAATGTGGCTCGAGAAAATTTCATCACAGAATCTACGTAGCTGACATCACCGATCCCTGAATTCTCGGCCTGGATTTTCTTCAAAAATTCAACTTCATAGTAGATCTGGAGAAGAACGAGATACGGAGAGGAGGAGAGGAAATTCCACTGTTTCCTTCAGAGTACAGCATTCAAAGTCGTGCTCCGTATTGGTGAAAAAGAGAACTATAATACCAGCAAGATCAGAATGTCTTATTCAAGGAACGAAGTTCCTGGACAGTTCAGATATGCCGTAACGAACTTTCCTAGCCAAGTCTCCCAGAAAGGTGTTCTTGTGGCGGCCACACTCGTTGATTTGGAAATGGAAGTCATTCCCGTTAAAGTTCTGAATTTAAACAATAAACCCAAGTTTCTGGACAAAGGAGATATTATTGCGACCTGTGAACCAGTGGTGGATATCGTCGCTCGTCCTCAAGAATTTTCTGCAGCACAACATCTACCGTCAACCTTGGAGAATCTTCAAATACTTAATGAAGAACAACGAACAGATGTAAGGAAGTTACTCAATGAATTTCAGGCCTTGTTTTCGACCTGTGACGCTGATGTCGGCCGTTGCAATATGACCCAACATAGAATTAATACAGGTGACCATCCACCAATCAAGCAATACCCAAGACGTTTGCCTCTTGCAAGGAAAGAAGAAGCGGAACATCTAGTTAAAGGAATGGTTGACAATGGGATCATTGAGGAATCATCAGGCCCTTGGGCTTCGCCTATTGTGCTTGTTAAAAAGAAAGATGGATCAACACGATTCTGTGTTGACTACAGGAAACTAAACGAAATCACAAAAAAGACAGTTATCCCCTGCCACGAATAGACGACACCCTGGATTCTTTGAATGGAGTCAATGGTTTACGACACTGGATTTGAAAAGTGGATACTGGAAAGTTGAGGTCAGACCTGAAGATAGAGAAAAGACAGCCTTTACCGCCGGTCAAGGACTTTGACAATTTAAGGTAATGCCTTTCGAACTTTGTAACGCCCCAGCAACATTCGAAAGACTGATGGAGACAGTGTTACGTGGACTATAGTCTGAAGCCTGCTTAGTGTATCTTGATGACATTATAATAGTAGGGCGAACATTTGAAGAACATCTAAATAACCTTCGTAAAGTATTCCAGAGGTTACAAAAAGCCAACCTAAAGTTAAGTCCCAAGAAATGTAGGTTTTCCTAAAGGAGGTTACTAATCTCGGACACGTTATTTCAGCAGAAAGAGTTAAAACTGATCCAGGGAAAATTAAGGCAGTAGTTGATTGGCCTCGTCCAGAGACGGTACACGATCTCAGAAGTTTCCTTGGACTGTGCACCTATTATCGTTGTTTTGTGAAAAATTTCTCCACAATATCAAGAACTCTACATAAATTAACTGAAGCTAAATCAAATTTTAATTGTACAGAAGAATGTGAGAAATCTTTCAATAGTTTAAAGCAGGCTTTGACATCTTCTCCTATTTTGACCTACCCCCGGACTGACAAAGATTTCATTTTGGATACAGATGCTAGTAATGAAGGAATAGGAGCCGTGCTATCCCAGAACATTGAAAATGAGGAACGTGTCATCGCTTACTTCAGCAAGAGCTTGGGTAAGCCAGAGAGAAATTATTGTGTCACACGTAAAGAATTACTGTCCATTGTTAAATCTATAGAGCATTTCCATCACTACCTCTATGGACAGAAATTTCTTCTGCGGACTGATCATGCTTCCTTAAGATGGCTTTTGAATTTTAAGGAACCTGAAAGCCAGATAGCTCGCTGGATTCAAAGACTTCAGGAGTATGATTTCGAATTTCAGCATCGCAAAGGGACCTTTCACGGAAATGCAGATGCCCTCTCTCGAAGACCCTGTAGGGAAAGCTGCAAACATTGCTCTAATGCCGAGAAAAAGTTCGAAATAGAGACAGATACTTAGGTAAAAGTTTTAACAACGACATCTGTAGATCCATGGTCTTCATATGAGATCCAAAAGGCGCAGCTAGAAGATCCTGCTATTAAGACAATTCTAGAGAAGAAACTAATGTCGGCGGATCGACCATCTTGGCAAGAAATCTCTCCGGAGAGTCCTGCAACAAAACGAACTGGGCCCTTTGGGACTCCTTACATCTTAAGGACGGTGTTTTATACCGTAGGTGGGAGAGTGATGATGGAAGATCCTGTCGATGGCAACTAATTCTCCCAAAGAGTAGAATTCCGGAAGTTCTGCGAGAGACTTATGACAGCGCAAGTGGAGGGTATTTTGGAGTCATGAAAACTTTAAGCAAAACACGAGAGCGATTTTATTGGGATCGACTTCGTGCCGACGTTGAAAAATGGTGTAGAGAATGCCACGCTTGCGGAGCACGAAAAGGACCTAAAACAAGGACTAAAGGTCGCTTGCAACGCTATAATGTAGGCGCACCATTCGAAAGAATGGCTTTGGATATCCTAGGTCCTTTACCAGTAACAACAAAAGGTAATCGATACGTCTTAGTATTAATGGACTATTTTACCAAGTGGCCTGAGGCAATTCCCATTCCAGACCAAGAAGCCTCGACTGTAGCTGAAGAACTGGTACGAAGCTGGATTTCAGGTTATGATGTGCCTATGATATTGCATTCGGATCAAGGTACGAATTTTAACTCTGCCCTCTTTACTGAGCTTTGCAAGCTTTTGGGAATTCTGAAGACCCGAACGACCGCGTTACATCCCGAGTCTGATGGCAAGGTCGAGATATTTAATCGAACGATTTTAAATCATCTGTCTTTATTTGTTTCGAGGAACCAGACAGATTGGGATACGCATTTGCCACTCTTCCTTTTATTGTTTAATTATTATAATAACTAAACATAGTTTAATTATTGTTGTTGGTTAATGTACATATAATGTATTTGTATTTTAAAATTTGCATTTAATAAAACTTTTAATATGTTGCTTACAGTTTTTAGAAAGTTAGAAGAAGAAAATTAGATTAAAATTTAATTAAATGTTGATAAAATTAGCAGATTAAGTAACCAAATTTCAGTACACTTTCATAGGCAGTGAAATTTAAAATATTGTGATTAAAAGTTAGTGATCAATTATTTTACTGTTCATTTCATTTATTCTATTTAATGAAATGAAAGGAAATATTGTGAATTTTGAAAAATTGCTTCTCTTTTCGATTACATGTATTGACTATCCCAAATTTTTCTTTGTTTCTTATATGCAGAATGTATTTATATTAATCAATTCTCCATATTGCTAATAAATTTGTTCAAAAACGTAAAGTTCTACTTTTATAATTATATATAACAGCAAAAACTTAAAGTTCAGCTAGAATGTTATTTTTAGTTAAAACAAACTAAAATTGTTTATGAATTTAATGTAGTATTCACAGTTAATTTATACTAAATTAATATAATGAAATTTACAATTAATATTCTAAACAAATTGCTTGTTCTTCCATATTTAAAAGTCATTTATTGAAAAAGTTTACATTTTCCTCTAGAAATTATCTGTCTCAAGAAATGGAAAATATATCATATCCCGTTTCAGTTTCGTAGCAATTTTTCATGAAATGGAACAGTGATTTGTTTCCTGAACATGCATAAATACTATAATACAATAAATGTGCTTCAGTTAACTAAAACACAGGAAAAACGAAATATATTTGTTCCAATGCATAAATACATTTTAAATGTTGTTCTAACCATTTCACAGTCACACTTCCAATGCAGCATTACAAAAAGTTTTATTCATGAATAAAATTGGTTCTTAACAAATGAAAGAAATCTCCGTTAATTGCTCCAAAAAAAGTGTTGTGTTGAGTTTGTAATTTTCACTTATTTCATATAAATTTCATCAATTATTTTAAATGTTATTTTTGAATGGATGCAGTACTAAATCTGAATGAAAAAATATCATTGAAATGGAATTTTGAATCGTATTTTACCAATTTATTTAAAATCTTGTATCAAACAATTGAAATTTTTAAAAAGTTTTCAACTATACATTGATAGTTTTTGCCTTTAAGGTGTCACCAAGAACTGTTAATGAGGAAGATTTTTGCAGTTATTTTTACAATTATTACATTGGGTCAAGGTGGGGTAAAATGGGTAGTCAAAATATATGGCTTACAAAACAACAGATTTTTAATTATATTTGTATTCTTTTGAGTTGGGGTATTATAGTTAGCTGTTCTGACTTCCATTCCTCAACTGATATTTTTTTCACAGTTTCTTTATAAGTGAGTGTGGTAACACATTAAACTGAAGTGGACAAGTTTATGCCATATGTTATTCTTTCTAACTTTCACTTCCAGGATCTTTTTATTGTGGAATTCTTATCATAATAATATGATATCTTTCTTTTTTTGACATTTCTGCTTCAACTTGCAGCTAAGGAAAAAAACTCCTTTTTTAAATCTTATATTTAGAAAATGGGTATATGGTTAGGCTTAACATTGTGCATCTTGTGTAGGATAGATACAACATTATTTTTTTTCTTTAAATAAATTATTCATTTATTATAATTGAAAATTAATGAAACATAAATATATATTCCATATCTTAACTAGTTTAAAAAAAAATACTGCACATAAAGGATCAGGAAAATTACAGTTTTCTCTCATGAAGAGGAGCGCATAATTGTTTAATCTTTAAAACTTATGGCAAGATGTGGTTTTCAAAGTGTACAGTTAAAACTTAAAAGCAGTTCCACACAAAATAACACTTTCTTTGGCAGATGCCGAAAATTTGCAACCAGATGTTTCTGTTCTCTCTTGTGTGCCTTCAAGTTTTCAGAACATGTCCTTGTCTTCATCCCAAGAGTTATCACAAAGCACAATTTCTTCAACATACAAAGATTTGAAATGAGCAAGAATATCACCAAAAGCTTCAAATTTCACAACTGCATACATGAATAATTCTAAGCAAAAATGCAAATGTGTACAGACAAGTGCTGGTGAACTTTTAACAAGTGAAGATGTAATAAAAGGATAAAAATTGAAAGAGAAAATAGCAATGTAATTTCCTTTCAGAAGAAATATCTTTAAATGATATTACTGAAAATACAACTGTGAGACTAAGTCTAACAGTAGGTGCCTGGGTAAAAGCATTTTATTGAGGGAGAAAAGCAAGCTTGAATTCATTGGCAAAATTATGGCTATTGAAGGAGATACCTATAAAATGAAATATTTGAAAAATTTAAGATGGACAACTTTTACTTTTTCTGGCTATAAATGACACAAATTATATCAAAGATGATTCATATAAAACAAATTTTGAATGAGCCACAATTTAATAACAGATATCATTAATTTTTTGAGGAATAACAGACATACAGAAACATATGTTGGAGGAAAAAACCCTATTTTATTATTGCCAAATTTACTGTTTAATTTGTGCCTTTTTAAATAAATTAATAAAAAAAACCTTTTTTTAATCTGACTTTTACTGTTATTATATCACTGTGCTGTAACAAATAATTTATTTTTTAATACTTGCTACTGTATCAGATTTGTATACCCATTTTCGCCTGTGTGAGGTAAAATGGGTATACAAAACATTTGGTTAAAAACTATCTCCCAGGAAACATATATATATATATAATTACTTAATTTTATGCTTAATATATATAATCTATAGAAAAAAGGTTTAAAAAAGTAATGTTTTGCTAATACTTCTTATGTAAAAAGCTAAAAGTAGTGTATTTTCTACCCATTTCACACCTGATCCTATCCATGATATAATTTTTTTTTGTAAAATAAATGCATGCCCAATGATACTATTGTTGGTACAAACAGTAACATTGAATTTTAGGAAAGTTGAATAGCTTGAATTCCCATGAATACATGACTTAAATGCATTATTTAAATATATCTCGCAATTGTTTCGTTTCATAATTGTTCGAAGATTCAAGTTTATAAAATATTAGTTTGTGCAGGAGCCCTCACTACTTAGCTTCTCTCAAAGAGATAATTAAATTCATCTCACTTTAATGTCAACATCTTTCAGAATTTGAACGGGATTCAACTTGAATTTTTACATAAATTGCTCTATATATCTGCTTTTGAAGTTATAAAAGAAAAATTATGCTACGTCTCGCATATGCGCAGTAAAAATTATTTAGTACAAATACTCATATTTCCTCTAATATTAAACTTATTTACTTCAAATTTTAATACAATACTTCTATAACGTATTGTCGAGTGTTCTGTAAATTTCGTAAAAACTGAATGAAAACTTTGCATGTTATAAGCAAAAAACATACATGAAAATTTGGATCGTTTTAAGAAACTTAATATCTTCGAAATATTCATGCCATTTTTACGAATTGCATTGTAAGTAATGAGCATATTAAACATAACCATTGATAAAATTGACAGATCATTATCAGCTTTCTGTAAAGCGGGGTGAGCCGAAATCTCTTTTCGTCTTCATCCATTTCTGGTTGTTCCCCTAAATGCCCTTGTGACTGAATATCCAGTGTAAAACGTATACGTTACACGATTAACCATAGTATTCGTATTAATTGCAGATTTATCGCAATTTACGAAATGGTCCTTAATTTTTGCATACCATTGTATCAACATCCCTAGATATTAAATCGCCATTAGAAACTTGTAGGAAAATACCCAAATCTGCACAAGATTTTTTCAAGTCATCTTTGGACATATTCTTGAATTCATTTAGAAATTTAATTCAATTAGAACTAGTGTGTTGCATTAATTTAAGGAGTCAAAATTTTTCTGAATGGAATTCTAAGCAGAATGCACAACTGTTAAGTAAAATTGAACTTTAAATAATATTCTTGGGTCATCTTTATCAGTGCATTCATGATCGAAAAGACGAACTTTCTGTGCCTTTTGAAGAGAAATTCTATATTAATATCAAGATTGATCTCTAATGCGGCGGCATCATTAACGTATTTACTAAAGGCCGCATCAGATCTAGATGAATTTAGAAAGCTGATAATTTTATCTAGTGGCTTGATAAATTCAGTAGTTGTTGATTTAGGAGCTATCCTAGTTGTTTACTTGGTAGCTACTAGCGACGTTAATATTTCTAAGGATATCATCCCATATCAAAATTGAATAAATAAACTAAAAAGTGGGCACATTTCCCAATAAAGAATTTACTGAAACTTTAATTTTTATATCTCTGGAGTCATTATTTCTGTAATTAGAACTGTTAGCTTTACATTTGATTTACGAACTGAGAAACTTAAACTGGTAGAAAAAGAAATGGTTTATTAAAATTGGGCCATCTGTCCACAACCAACGCATCATTTAACACTAAAACGTACCGGTGATTGATTTGACCAGGGGATTGATTTGATCAACAGGAAGACAGGCAAAAATGCTCTCCCTTGAAGAGTGATAAATTGACCTTTTGGGTCCCAAACTGGTAACATTCAGAAGTGATTTGAAACCTCCAGGTGGCAGGCATTTAAATTGCTAAGTTTAACGAAATCGACAAGCCGAAAGAACAGCTCTTTTCTCTAAACTGCCAGGGTTTGGACAAATGATTGCATTCCTCATTTTGCGGTCATTTCTGCGCCGTATGGGGGGGGGGCGGTTATGATCTTGGT
>BGPR01036909.1:0-15335 GCA_013235015.1 Araneus ventricosus
TAACCGAAATTGGTTCTACCTCGGATAATTTTTAACTACGATATACTCAGTTATATAAAAGATAATTGCCGCGAACAGAATTGGAGTTACGGTTAAGGTTTAACAATGCTGCCCATCAAGTGGCGCTGCGATTGTTTATCAATGCATAGAATAAAAATCTCCACTATTCCGGTAAATGAAACTAGTGATTACCTTTCATTCCTCATTACTTAGGCCATTCTTCAATTGTTAGATTTAGGAACAGCAAGTACCACTCAGTCTGAGTGCTTAAAAGTTATTAAAGGAAGAATCGCGGAACAATGCTAGAAATTGAATGAATTAATTTTTGCTGTCATAAATCAACCATTATTATAATTATGCTTTCTTATAAATTAAAGTGGTAATTAAAGTAATCCAATGGAAAAAGAATTAACTGGACGCTCATTACTTTTAATTAAAAAAAAAATTCAAAAACTCTTTTATAATTTACCTAAAAGGACGGCTAATGAACAATAATTAGGTGATCAACTTTTTCTCGGTGAAAAGGAGGGCACAAATAAATTGATAAAAAATATCGTAAATAAAGGAAATATTTTATTCGTTGCAACAATAATACAGAATACACTACAGTATGATAAATGCATAATAAAATCATGCAGTAGAACACTTTTCGAGAAAGGACAGAACTTACAAATAGAAGAACTGTCCTCTCAAAAGAGGATGGTTGGTTACCTTAGAAAAAATACATGAAAAAGCAGAATTATTGAAGACGACAGTTTTCACAGAGAATGCCAAACAAAACAATGTTATACATTTTATACCAAATCGGAAGATATTTTACAAATGTGCTGCTAGAAAATTTCCGCTCATTGAAAACATGATTTAAAGAATTTTAGAAATTAAAATTAAACTTTTTTTTTCGAATCTCTGCAATCATTTGATAGATTTACACAACACATCATAATCGCAAACGGCAATTTTTGCGATTTCGTTTCGAGAATTTGTCCAAACAAATTTCGTTTCCTTTTTCTCTGTAAGGTATACTATGATTATCGTATAGGACACTAATAATAATCTAAACTTAGAAGTTTTAGTTTCGCGTATTGCAACTTTCAAGTTTTGATAGTTCATACGAATTAAATTAAGGGTCGAGGGAAAAAATAATGAGGTAGAAATTTAAAATTTTGCAATAAGCGATAAACAAGGTTTCTAGTTTATGCCACGTAACTAACAATATTAAACATGATTTTTTTTCTTATTGTAGTTAAGTATTGAAGCATTACAGCAAACCGCGATGTGGAAAAAATTTATTTAAAAACAACTGTAGCATTTTTATATAACTCTACTAATAAGAAAGAAGAAAATGTGTGCGCGTTTGAACACGCCAGGACAGACCGCTAGACCTAAAGCTATGGAATATTGCATAAACATACTATTGGGATAGTGGTGGAATCTGTACTTCGCGGCCATTTTTCAAACCTTTAGTAATTAAAGATTAAGCAAATTTGGCGTTTTTCCTTGATAACTTCGAAAAATATACTAAAAAAAGATTTCTGTACCAAATGAAACACCATCTTTTCTATTATACCAATTTAGTTGCCGTACAGTTTTTTCTCTAATTTGAACTTCGTTTCCTACAGTTCAATAATTGAAATGAATAATCCTGAGGAATATTATGGTCCTAACAGTTTCCTAATGCATATCATAAAACTACTTCCATTGATTTAACGAATGGCGCTGAACATTGAAAAGCAGGAAAAAATGAAATCTCATTGTCTTTTTCCCTGGACCGAGTTCCATCTCTAATTTTCGTTTACCAGCCCAGATATAAAATCCTAAGCTTTAAATAAAGAAAGAGAAACGGATCCGCCAATGCTGATTGAGCCAAATTTAAAAAAAACTTATATAGAAAAAGTTTTAATTAAAAAAGTGGTTGAACTTCAATAAAAAAACGTCTATGTACATCTAAAAATTTTTTTGCAATATGAAAACAGATGTGAATGATTCCAAGGCAAATCTGTTCAAGCAATACTAACCAAATTATTTTGTAAGAAAATTGTGAGTCTTTCAAATCAGGCTCATACCGGCGATAACTAGAATAATTTCGTTTTTTTCAATTAATGGAATGTTCATCTACTGTGACCAATGTAGTTTCCTTTATTTCAAAACACCAATGTGTAACATGACAGTTTAGGAAAAGAAATTGCACGAATATGACAAAAATAAGGTGACCAAAGCTTACATGCCTATTTATAATTATTTAAATGAGTACTTTCCCATTGAATGAATATTTTTCTTAATGTATCATCTTCTAGCAATATTCAGGAAATATATGAACAACAATATGAAATATATAATCGTGAGGAATGTTATCGCATTAACCGTTTCCAATTACATATCATAAAACTATGTTCACTGATGTAACGGTGGCGCTGAAACCTCAAAATAGGGAAAAATGGAATCACAACGCCTTTTCCCTGGATCCTTCAAGTGATAACTTCAACTACTCTACTTTTCGTTCACCAGCTCGTATATAAAATTCGAAGCTTTAAATAAAGAGAAAACTCGTCTCAACGCATGGGAAGTGCTGAAAAGTTGCTATATAGAAAAGTTTTGTTATAAAATAGTGATAAATCTTTTATAAACACGGCTATACACATATAAAAACTATATTTGAAAAATGAATACAGATATGAATGCTTCTGAAGGTAATCATCTCTAGTTTTCGATTACCATTCCAGATATAAAATTCTAAGCACAGAGAAAAAGAATCAGAGGTCTCACTCCGCAATTTGATTAGCGCCCCCACTCGCCATCCAAGAGAACTAGCCACATCGAAACCCGCCATTTCAAACGGAATACCAAGGTCGCCGCCATGTTAGCTGTGTTGTGTTCGATGTCGATCTTAAGAACAGGTAAGTTTAATACGTGTTTCCTAACTTACTATCAAAGTCGATTTAAGTTAATCAAAAATTTGTAACATTTAGTTTCACTTTCATAATTAAAATAATGAAGTTTATTTTTTTCGTTTAATATCCGTTGTCTGAAACTTCTCATCCTAATGGAATGAGAACTGTTGACGCAGTATGCAATGTAGGAAAAATGTATGCATTCCTGTATTTTTATAGATTTATATTGCTTCTTAATAATATAACCTGGGAATAAAAACAACCTTAATAATTATCAATCCTTCTTTGACTATTTCTGTGAAAATATTTATTGTTGACTTTTATAATAATTTCCACGAGCTATAATTCTTTTATCAGTCAAGTGAGATTATATTGTTATGTTAATATAAATACCGCAGTAATTAGGAATTATGTACTTAATAATATATTCATAACTATATTGTAGAAATTAAGATAAAATTTTCTAGTATCTTCAGATTATTTTGCTTTTGAGTTGTTTTGTGTTATGGAATTTTACAACATGAAAATTGTTATTCTTTGTGCTGAAAGTTAAAGTAATTTTGGGTTGTGCATTAAGTATACTTAGTTATATCCTACACAAATCTTTCTAATTTAAAAACGGTGTGTTGTGAAATGCTGTTAGATGTAAGATCTGATTAAGAATCTCTGTTGTCTAGTTAATGTTATGCTATTTTATTATTACAATATTATTGGGTAGATGCTCCAGTTTTGGCCACATTAAGAGAAAATTTGAATTGGAATTTTCATAGTGGATGACTGGCTAAAGCTTTTTAAGTCATACTTACACTATTCTTTAATAAATTTTCTTGCCTTTCTGTTAATTATAAAATCTTTCTCTGGAAAAATTTGTGTTTTGAGTTATGAATACTTAAATAATTTATCCTAATTTGTGCCAGTTTTGGCCACCTCTATGCACGAGTTTTGGCCACATTAATATCATACTATATAACAGGCAACAATGAATATTAAGCAAAAATAAAACATTTTTTGCAGTATGTATTTTATTACATTATTTTCATATTTTACAAGCCATTTTTTTATTGAATTTGTAGAAACTTAAAATAAAATATACATTAGTTGATATTAGCTGCAATTTTGAGTTAAAGAGGCAAGAAGCAGAAGACAAACATTTAACTTGGTTAGTAAAATACATATTGTATAATACTTGCATAAAAATTTGTTTTTTTTAAGGGGGGTGGTAAATTTTTATGCAAATACTTAAAGCATGCCTTTAGGAAATTTTAAAAAAATGAAGTTTCATCAGTATCAATATTGTACCCTGTTTGGGATTATCTAAAACACTTGTTTCTTCGCCAAGGAGCTCTTCGACTCTTAAACCAAGTTCTGCTTTTGTCATCTATGATATTTGCCTGTGTTTTATTAAAAATCTGTGCCTTATAACTGATTCTAGAATGCTATTATATAAAAGGATTATATCACTTTCTGCCTGGCCTTCCATTTTGAAACTGACATTCTATTTTACTGGCCTGGATATCTTTTGAATAGATCAAGAAGTTTGTCTTTGACAATTGAAAATCCCATTCTTGCAATTCCCAAAATCTATTCTTCCAACTGATGTTTTACCTCAATTCTTTAATACTGTATGAGAATTACCATGCCAACCATAGCCGGAAAATGATGCCCTCCCCTGTAATTATGTGATGAAAGGTGGAATGAGGCATTCCATAAACTTTGCTAATCTTTACTAAAGGCTTTCCATTTTGATTGTCTTTAATTGCATTTCAAACTTTAGTTGGGAGAGTAGCAAAATCTTTTGATGGAAATATCACCTGACTTCTTATATTTAAATTGGAATTTTTGCCACGTAAAATCTAAACAAAACTAAATTAGTTACTTTTATTTTATCCTGATATTCTTAAAAGTATTTTATGAGTAAAAACATAATAACAAACCATGTGGCCAAAAGTGGAACAAGTGTTGTACCCCTTTTGGCCACATGCATGGCCAAAAGTGGTACAACACTTGCATTATATATTATTACAATGTTGCATCAATTTATTTGCTCCTATGAGTATGTATATATTATAAATAAATCAGTAACTTTATATAACATCTTTTATTCGCAAATTTAAATTCCATTTTAAGAAGATATTTCTTATTAATTTTTATTAATAATGTAGAGATTTTCCAGATGAAAATTTCATACTCTTTTATATAAATAAAATATAGAAAGCTTTTCTGATAAGCATATTAGCTAATATTTTATTTAGAATATCAAAATATTTTTTATCTATTTTAATTATCCCAACTTGACACAAGAAAGTTAATTTTATTGTTAATGACTTAGAATTCTAATTATTAGTCTCGGTTAGAGACACTGTTAAGTGAATATTTTATTCATAATAATTCATGATGAATATTTTATTCATGATAATGCATGATAATTGAGTAGTGTTTTTTATATAAAGAAATTTATGTTATAGAAAATGGAATTCTAGTGGAATTTTATTTGTCCTTTCAGGCAGTTCGAGATTTTTGCAGCTGCAGATTCTGCAGGATAGCGAAGTTGGACAGGAGTCCTGGTAGCAGCCACTCCAGGCTAGAAGGGGCATTCTATTATGTCCCCTTCCAACTATTGATTGGGGCTGCAGTGGCCTAGTGGCAAGGTCTCGACCTCGGGACCGGAGGGTCGCAGGTTAGAAAACTGATTCCACCGAAGATCCGCCGTGTGTGGGGCCTGTTGCACGCTAAATTATACGTAGTGTCCAAACGCCCTCCCGTTGGTGCTGCGCCGAAGTTTTGAGAGGGGGTGCCAGCTCATGTGTCGCCCTCGTCATCTGACCGCGGTTCAAAATTATGAGGTCCATCCCTAAATAGCCCTCGTGTTGCTTCAAAACGGGATGTTAATATAACCTAACCTAATACAGCAATTAATTTTTTTTTAAATTACACTCCCTTATAATGAATATTTTTATACTATATATATATCAAATAAATCTGGTTTCTAGGCAGTGTTTGTTAGAAATGTTATGTATTAACAATGTTGTGTACTTTATTATGCTTGTTTAATAAAATTGTGACATTATATTTTGGTTTTTTTTTGCATTTATTTGTATTATAACATCTTGTTACAAAAATCAACGAATGTATTTAATTTGCTTTCTGGGTTGAAAAAATTAGTGTGTATTGTTGAAGAAATAATTTGTTGAAGTTTTAATATATTCTAAAAGAGATGGTATAATATTAACTTAATCAAAAAATTTAATATGCTGCAGAGTTTTAAAAAAATTGAATTTTCTTTATGAAAATAACATTCTATTAGTTTTTAAATCTTGAAACAAGAATGAATGTGTATTTATTAAAAATTAATTTATTGTTGAATTTATTCTGAAAGAGAAAGTATAATATTAATTAAAAACAACAAATTTAGTTTCCTGCAGAGTTTAAGGAAACCACAAGTGAATTTTCTTTATGGAAATTACATTTTATCAATATTTGTATCTTCAAAAATGAATGTGAATTTCTTAAAAAGTAATTTTTCGTTGATGTTTTAAAATGTTCCAAAAGAGATGGTATAATATTGTCTAAATTAATAAAAATTAATTTCCTTTTGGTTTAAAAACATTTTATGATCTGAAAGAACTTTTCTTGAAAAAGAATAAATGAAATTAATAATATGAAAAATAATTTATCTTCTTAAATTATTTTTCCACTGGTTATAAATGATTGCTACCCTTAAAATAGGCAATTCAACTTTTTTTTTAATGTTTTGAATGATGTTTAATATTTACTTTTAATTTATGTATTAAAGAAAAGGCTAATTTAATGAGAAAAAAAACGTTTTATGATTAGAATAATTATATAAATAATAAATGGCATTATTATTAAAACAATGTCAAATTAATAATATATATATAAAAAATAAGCTATTCTTAAATTTAATAACCGTTGAAAAACGAGTTAAATAGCCAATAAATGCCTATTTATTATTTACATCGTTATCATGACGAAAGAGATTGGTTTTGTTTCCAGTCGCGTCTCAGTGACGTCACGCTGACGTATTCTTGTTAGTTCTCTAGTCGACCACAGATGGCGTACTGTCTGTGAGGTGTAATGTTAAAAAAAATTGCCATTAGGGTCTATGGGAGTGAGACCTCTGATTCTTTTTCTCTATGACTCCAAGCTTTAAAGCAAGAGGTTACGCACGATTAAATAGGATCGTCGAATATTTTAAGTTTTAAAAAATTTTATACAGCAAAACGTTTTAGTAAAATAGTGGTAAATCTTTAATAAATACACCTATGCAAATCTAAAAACTATTTTTGGAAAATGAAAACAGATGTAAATACTTTTAAGGCAAATCTATTCAAGCAATACTTACTAAATTATTTCGTAAGATTTTCAGTCTTTCAAATCAGTCTCGTACCGGCGGTAACTCTAGAATTATTGCGCTATTTTCATTTGATGAAATGTTCATGTATTGCGTGCAATGTAGTTGTCTTTATTACAAAATATTGTATAACATGACAATTTAGGAAAGAAATTACACGAATGTGACAAAATAAGGTGCCAACGTTTTTAAAATGAAAATAAAGGCACAAATAAATTTAAAAGGATACTGTAAAAAAGAAACATTTTATTCATTGCACAGTAATTCAGAATTCACTATAGCATGATAAATGCATAACAAAACATTTGTAACATTTAAAATTGTAATTATACTTATACGACTATTAATTATTATATAAACAAAATTTTTTCCGTTGAAGCAATATTGTTCTCAATGTATCATCCTCTAACAATATAATGGAAATGTATAAACAAGAAATATCCTTCATATTGAATTTTACGGCAAGTGCTGAGCTATGATATCAACATCCAGTCTTAATTTTTCACAGGTCCAAAATTCATTAGCAATTGAAAAAAGACCCCTTTTAACTGCTGCATTAGTTCCAGGTCAGCACAACGTAAATTGAAAAAGAATAAAAAAGTTTTCACGTGGAATATGTTCGTTTTTGAATAGGCTGAATTTTTTAACCCAACTTATTATCAATTTCAACGTATTTACTTTCCCATTGGATAAACTTTCAGAATTTATATATACATACAGTCTTCCTATTTCAAATATCGAAAAGGAGGACATGTAGGAGGACAATTTTTGTGGGAGGACAGAACTTACAAAAAAATACTGACCTCCGTAAACGAGGAGGCTTGGTCACCATAGCGATAAGTAATTAAATTATCTTGTATGAAGTTTGTCTTAATTATGGGTTTTAATTTTAATTAAGTAAACTGAAGTCTTGCTTAATTGAAGTTTTTGCTTAGTTTTAAGTAGTATTTTCACTGTTATGTTTCCTTCTATTCAACTTCTCTGTTTATGAAAATGATTAAGATACTAAAGACACATCTGTGAAAGGTCACATTCGTTTAGCAATTTGTTCTACACATCAAATTCATGGTTAAATGAAATAAATGATGAACTGAGTAGAGTCATTTTTTATATTTCTGTTGTAAGCATATCTTTTTATCTCTACTATTACAAAGCTTGTAACTACGAAAGAATTATCCTTGGGTGAATTTTTTTCCACTTCAAAAATAGTGGGATTCAAACAAAATATTTGTTACAAATTTGGAGTTCAAAGAAATGATTAAGTCACGATGAAAATTTCCATTGCCTGTGCTCGAAACGCAAGTGAAGCATTTATTTCGCGTCTGTAAGGAAGTATAAAAAGAGCTGGATTATGCTTCTCAGATCCTGTATTTAATCATGGACAACTCAGTTTTGTCTTTTCAAGCGTCACTAAATTTAACAATATTTTTGTTTCCTTTACCAAAAATGATAAACAAAAAATTCAAGATGACTATATTCTGATAATTACTTAAGTGCCAAAAGTCGTGGGATATCTCCTAATATTCCTCGTGTAGGACCTCCTTTTGCCCGACGAAGTGCAGCAACTAGACGTGGCATTGATTCAACAATTCGGAAACACCCTGAAGAGACATTCAGCCATTCTTCCGGTATTGCAGTCCATAATTACGAATGTGTTGCCGGTGCAGGAGTTTGTGCACGAATTGCCCTTTCGATCATGTCCCATATATGTTCGATAGGATGCATGTCTGCAATTCTAAGTGGCCAAATCATTCGATGGAATTGTTCATAATGTTCCGGAAACCAATCGCGAACGATTTTGGGCCTGTGACATGGCGAATTGTTATCCTAGAAAATTTAATCGTTGTTTGTGTACATAAAATCCATGAATGACTCCAAATGGTCTCTAAGTGGCAGAACATAATCATTTCCAGTCAATGACTGATTCAGTTTGACCATAGGAACGAGTCCATGCCATGTAACAGCCCACAGCTATGGAGCTACCACCAGCTTTCACAGTTCTTTGTTGACAACTTGATAATATGTATACGTATTTCATCAAGCCCAACTTCGTTATTTCTGGTGAAGCGAATCTTAAGAACCATTTGCAGAAAATTGTATCTTATTCGAAAATTTCTATTTTTCTAAAAAAAAAAAAGAAATATACAATTAGTGTTTACTTTGACCTTTTTGGAGATAATTGTTTTTAAGTTTTTTTTAATTGGAAAAATAAGTAATAATAGTTTAGCCTGTGATTGTTGAAGAATGGGATATAATATCTTCTGTTTTGCCTAAAGTCTGCTGAAATGAAGTTTTCATTTGCTGATAGTAGCTTCTTTGTTATAATCCGAATCAGCTCCTGATGGCACAAATTAACTTTGAATGCCCAATCCCGGTAGAGGGCTGAAGTTCATTTTCTCTTCATATTGGGAAATGAACGATGAATTTCGATCCGTTTCCGGCGTGACTTTTAAGTGTATGAATTAATTTTTCTTTATTTCTTTCTTTATCAGGAAGACGAAAGGAATGTGTATCATTGAAGTGGAACAGGCGTCTATCCCGGCCGCTTTGAGGGATGACAAACAAAAGTGGATGTTGAGAGGGTGACGGCTGTGAAGGGATAACTCCTTAGAGAAATTTTACTCTATTTACAAATATTTTTTCAGCATGCTTGATGCCCTTCACATTCAGTCGAAATATGTACAAATTTAATTACTGCATTTATTGGCATATCTCTTCCTACTCAGTCCATTGATTTTTTAAAATTTACTTATTTATGTGGGAATGATTATGACGTAATTAAAGAACAGTTTTTATTCGATGGTGGAAAGTGGACGAACGACATGCCATTCAAATGGGCATCATAGGATACACAATTGTATGAGATTTGGGATTGTGTAAAATATCGTTTTTCTTGCATATGGTGTTGCAAAATCATATACAGAAAACATAAAAATTGTGATTCAAAAACACCCCAAAAAATTAATTGCCTGTCTGTGAGTATGTGGACGCGATAACTCAAAAACGCAACATGCGAGGTAAAATTAGGTATGTTGTCTGGACAGAACGCCGCCCCATGCCCCCGTACCTAAAGCCATTACAGCAACCGAACCGGTTGAGTGGACATGGAACATGCGTTGTCTTGATATCAAAATTGTAAATCTCTATCAAATTTTGGACCCTATAGCAAAAGAGAGGAGATTTACTGACATCTCAGAAACAAATATATACTGACGCTGGAGCTACAACAGAAAATATTCCACATGGGGTCTGGCACAATGTTAAACAGATTAGAGGCTGATGTATAAAATTGGATACTGTGTAAAACTACAACGTGTAGTATTTCCTGAGGTATAGATGCAATTTCCCATTGAATAAGTTCTTCTGATTCCAACAATTCTTTTAATTCCAACAATTTAGAATGACATGAATAATATACACTTGATTTTGATTTGCCTCACAACCAAAAATCAACCGGTATGAAATCTTTCAGAATTGGTTAGACACATGTGGTCACAAATCACAGTTTGCCAAATTTTGTATTAGAGTTGGGTTTCTTTTTAATTCATAGCATCTTTTCGAGATATCAGGAAAGGGACCACCGTTATGCCGAGTTTTCTGAAAAAAATCCCTCAAAATTGGATATTAGAAGAACCCGGGTTAAATATCTGCTACAATCTGAAGTATGAAATTACTTTCCATGAATAACGAATTATATTTAAAAGACGAAATTGAAAGTATAATCCCGACGAAAAGCATGGTCACTAAAGGCGGCTAGTAACAAACATGAAAATAGAATAATGGCTTCTGAGGACAGTAGAAAGTGACCACAACACTGAGAAAGTGTAACAAAACTAATGCGTCTGTCTCGTATGCGTAAACATTATGGATCATTTCGTGTTTCAAAGTAAAGAGAAAAAACTTAGTATGCATCTTCGACATCTTCGACATCTTCGCTTCTTCTGACTTAAAAGACAATTTGACACAAGACAACGATTCCAATTTGGTGACAGGACCACAAACTGTTGTCATCCAGCTCGGATAAATAAAAAGAGAATAAATACCACTACTCCTAGCACAGAATATTCGAAGGTAACTCCAATTACACATAATAAAGACAGGTATATACGTACAGAGTGTTTCAAAAAACGTGGACAAACATTTAGAGTAGGTCGTGTATATGATAATCATCCAAATTCACGTAGGAACATGGGTGCTCAAACCCCAGGTGGAGGCAGCAAATGGCATTTAAAATAATACAGCGCTGACCAAAATTGAGGACACTTTATGAAATTTGCACATTTTTTTTCGAATATCTCCTTGAACTCCGACCATATAAAAAATAGGTTATAACTCACAATTTTTTTACATTGAAGATTCCGTCACCAGTGCATTTAGGGCACCCACCAGAAATATATGAAGTCGAAATGAGATTTTGGCTCACCCCGCTTCACAGAAAAAGGATAATAGTTTGCAACTTTCATCCATTCTTTAGTGTTATGTGTGCAATATTTACATGCAGTTTCATGAAAATAGTACGAATATTCTGAAGGATATAAAGATTTCTTTAAAAATAGCCCAAATTTTTCAGCATGTTTTTTTCTTATAACTTGCAGGGTTGTCAACCAAATTATATGAAGCGTACAGAATATTTGACAATATGTTAGCGAAGTATTGTCTTAGAATTTGAAGTAAATAAATTGAATATTAGAGAAAATATGAGCAATTGTAGTAAACATTTTTTTATTGCACATCTGCGAAACATAGAGTGATTTTCAAAGACAGATATATAGGGCAACTTATAAAAGAATCCAGTTAAATTGCGTTAAGATTCAGAAAGATATAGGCATTTTCCACAACACTGCATGACTTTAAATGCTGTCAGCTGACTCCAGATGGCCAATAAGCATCAATGTTTCTATGTGATTTTGGATGCTTACCGTATGCTGACCTACCCTTAAAGTTTGGTTAAGTTTATTTTAACATTCTGTATATCTTCCTAACATTTGTGCATTTAACATTGGCACGGTTATCGGATAGAAAAAGTCAGATACGATTCCGATTATACAGCTGTGTATTTAGATGTCAAATGAAGTTATTATCTCAAAGTAACGACGCAAGACAGAAGTGAATAGGTCTGTTTACATTTCCACTTCTGAGAAAATGAATGCTTCGCATTATATTGTAAGGTACGAAAGACAATACGAATTGGGAAATGAAAGTAAGCTGTTCCGTAACTTTACTGCCGAATATCCTAACAGTATCACAGCCGGTTAGTGCATGAGTTAATAGTGGAAGTTCTCGGGAACAATCAATACGGTTAGTTTTCTGTTTTGTCTTCCTGAATTTTCTATCAATGTTTCTGTCTTGTATATGACTGTTGAAAAAATAGCACCACATTTCTTTTTACGAAAAAAAGAATATTTTCAAAAAAACACCGCTTACGTTACAGCAAACAAGGACTTTCTTATACAACAAAACCAATAGAAAAAAATTGAAACAAGAACTGGGATCAGCTGAAGAAAATGCCGATGCAGACATTGTAATGAGAGCTATAAACCAAATTAATGTTAGCTCTAATGTTATAGTTGTGGGTTTAGATACATATTTAATTGCATAGTTAATGTTTTTGAAGACAGGAAGCATCTACCATCTGTAGAATGAAGCTGTATAAAATGTAAATATTAACAATTGGAAACAACAAATGCGAGCATAAAAAGAGCTTGGTGATAAAGGAGAATAAAATTTACAACGTTTTAGTGATGGTGAGTGAACCGTGATGCTGTAAAGCATGTATAGGTGTGAGATACTGTCTTGAAACACTACCCTGTTTTGCTGATACGGGACATGTTGGTACATATTGTATTTTATATATTGCATTAGATGTAATCCTATCCGTTTTACCCCACAAGAAGTATTCGGTTTTACCCCGACTGCAGAGGTCAGAAGAAACGAAATAGAACAGCGCAGTTATTGGAGTAAATTCTTATTCTTTGATAGGGTATAAATCCTCACTAAATGCATAATAAGCTTTACTAAAATAGTTTTTAAAAGTTGAATTATTTTTAAGTAAGGATAGAGAATTTAAAATTATACGAACATTGGAGAGGTGACGTCATAAAATAAATAAATCTTCACAGACAAAGTGAATTTAACAACAACAAAATGGAAACTATGACCATTCTTTTTTCTTCCCTAGGTTAGAAAATCATTCAGTGTTTGTCCACTAGAAAGAAGAATTTATAACTCCAAAATCAAAGTAAATCCCATTTTACCCCACTCTCCCCAATATTGTTAGAAGATCGATAAAAATATCCAATCAACGGAAAAGTACTCATTAAATTAAACATTAATACGCATGTAAGCATAAATACAATTTTAAATTTTAAAATGTTTTCGTTATGCGTTTATGATATTATAATGCATTCTGTAATACGGTTGCAATAAATAAAAAGGTTCTTTCATTTACAGTATTTTTTAAAATTTATTTGTGTCCTTATTTTCATTTAAAAATAGTTGGTCACTTTATTTTTCTCAAATTTACTATCAATATTATGCAATCTCTTTTCCTAAACTGTAAACTATCACGTTGCACAATAATGTTTATTACAAAGGAAACTACATTGCCACAATACATGAACATTTCGTCAATTGAAAAGAGCGCAATTATTCGAGAGTTAGCGCCAGTACGAGACTGATTTGAAGGACCGACAATCTTATTACGAAATAATTTAGTAAGTACTGTTTAAACAGATTCGCCTTAGAAGTATTCATTTCATAAACATAATTTTTAGATGTTCGTAGGCACGTTTAATAAAGATTTACCACTATTTTACTAAAACTATTTCCTATATAAAATTTTTTTACAGCTATATATTTTACTAGAAGCGGTTAAAGAATAATTAATTTTTTAAAGCTTGGAGTGTTAAATCCAGGCTGGTAAACAAAAATTAGAGATTAAGTTATCTCTTGAAGGATCCAGTGAAAAGATTATGTAAATCAAATTTTCCCTGCTTTTGAGGTTTCAGCGCCATCGTTAAATAAATGGAAGTAGTTTTATGATATGTATTTGGAAACGGTTAACGCTATAACATTCCTCAGGATTATACATTTTAAATATTGAAATGGGGAAAACAATGTTAAAATAAGAGAAAACTGTACGATAACTAAATTGGTATGATAGAAAAGATATGTTTTTTGGTACAGAAAAGTCATTTATGTGGTATAATATAGTCAGCAAGCAAAAACGCCAAATTCGCTTAATCTATAATTAATAAAGATAAAAAAAATGCACCCAAATACTAATTCCCTACCACTTCTATAGTATGTTCTTGCAAAATTTCATATCACTAGGTCCGGCGAGTCTCTGCTCCCCTAGATCCCTGGTTGAAACGCACACAAATTCTTCTTTCTTATTAGTACAGATATACTATAAATATACAGCAGCTGTTGTTAGTTTAATTTTTGAGACATCATGTTTGCTGTATTGCATCAATATTTAACTAAAATAAAGAGAGAATTATATTAAAAATTGTAAGCTACGTGGCGAAAACTAGAAACTTGTTATCCGTTTCTTGCAAAATTTTAAAAATTTGATATCATCGTTTTTCCTCCGGATTCTTCATTTTATCCGGATGAATTATAAAAAGGCGAAACTTTCAATATGCAAAGCTAAAAGTTATAAGATTGGATTATTATTAGTGTCTTATACGATACGTATCATATACCGTACAGAGAAAAAGGAACCGCATAAAAGACGACGAGATTCCAGTTTTGTTTGCATTTCAGGTTTCAGCGCCATCCGTTAAAGCAATGGAAGAAGTTTTATGATATGTATTTGGAAACGGTTAACGCTATAACATTCCTCAGGATTATACATTTTAAATATTGAAATGGGGAAAACAATATTAAAATTAGAGGAAAAACTGTACTGCAAATAATTTTGTATTATAGAAAAGCTAATGTTTTATTTGGTACGGTAATCATTTTTAAGTGTAATATTTTTCGAGGGGTTTCGAGGGAAGTTATCGTGGGGAAACACCAATCTTGCTTAATCTTTAATTTATAAAGATTTTAAAAAATGGCCCCGAAGCACA
>BGPR01036911.1:0-15335 GCA_013235015.1 Araneus ventricosus
TGGCAATACATTACTGTGAAATTCAGCTGCGTTGTCATTTAATTCTTCACTGCTTATTGCGATCTCGACACAGACTGTGTTGGGGAGATTGTGATGGACTGTATTACCGCTTTTATGCAATAGTGAGTTGTGACGATAAACACATTCTTTATAAGTACCGTAGAACGGGGTTACTTTGCACCGATTTTCTCGACTTCCGAGAGAATCTTGAGATTAGTTGCATGCATTTCTCTAAAAGAAAGATTTTTCTGGTTTTTTTCCTGTTGGGTGATTACCAGAAAAATTTTTTGCACAAAAATTTGAATCATACAGTACACTGTAAAAAAAATATCCGTCAAATCACGGACAAAGTATCGGCAGCAGTGTTGCCGGCAATATTCCGTTTCGTAACGCATTTCTCCGTTTTTCTACAGAAAATTCCGTTTTTGGTTTTCCGTTTTTGCTTTTACCGTTTTCGAATTCTCCCTTTTTTCACCGAAATTCCGTTTTTGGTTTTTCCGTGTTTTCAAGGAAATTCTGTTTCTGATTTTTCTGTGTTTTAACAGAAATTCTTTTTTTTAAGGTCCCCTTTAGTGTCGAAAGATGCGATTTTTGAGGTAAATAGTTAAGAACGTCCAGGGCTCTTATCAATTGCAAAGCAAATTTAAAATTTTTTACGAGAGTATTATGATCTATTGTTTACATAAATGATAATTTTCAGTAGAAAGCACGTATTAAAAAAGTCTTTTTTAACGACTGTTTTAAATTTTAGAATGATTTGCACATCACAGGATTTTACAATACCTACTTATTCCCTTTTTTTGCAAAATTTTAAAATGCTACAAAAGTGAAATGACTAACTCTGAAGAAAATACGCATAATTTCTGTAATTTTTGTTCCTAAACTGGAAATACATTTTTCATTGCCGTTATTTTATTTTTTTAAGTGCACATAAATTTTATGATTTAAACCGAAGTTATGATTTTATGACATTTTAAAGAAGGCAATATGGACACCAAATATTTAAAATTTCAAAAGTTTTTCATTAGAAGGTTTCAAACAGTCATGTACACAATATTCGGAAAATTTAAATGAGTGCTGAAAAAAGTATTGGTGTTTCATTTCGAGTTAATGAGTCCGGGGCATGATCAACCCTGTCTCGCAAAATCCACACTTTTCCACTCTTTAAGGGGTATGTGATCCCCTTAATTTACTGTTCTTTTTTCCCCTGAGTATCATGGAAGTGCCATTATTCCATTTCTTCCATTATTTTATTTTCCTTCCTACTTTCAGCAACACTCTATTGAACTCATTTTCTTTAATTTTCATTTTTACTGAATTTACTCAGCATATGCTTCAGTTTTTATCACCAATAAAATTCATATTCAATAGAATACAATGAAATGACGCAACTAAAAATCGAGAGTCGGAATAACTAGTAATAACATGAATAAATTGAGAAAGACCAATTCAATTGATTTTATGCAATCTACTTTCTCTTAAGCCCGTTAGAGGGAAAAAAATACTTTTGAATTTTAAGGAATGAAAGCAAGCGTATAACACTGGAAGGAGAGGGGAATAATTGTTTTTTTACAAATAGTTTATGAGTTTGAGATTAAATTATTAAAATGCTTCCAGTTTAAATACACAAAATATTCAACATTTTCCTGGTTAATACTATGATGTGTCTCTAATGTTTATGCTGCTTATTCTTAATGAAAGCAATACTTCTAATGTACAACTGCTCCTAGAATCTATTTAAGGATGAATTGACTTGTTAGAAAAAAAAATTTAATCATACCAAATTAAATCTTTTTTAAAACTTGTCTAATCAAAAATCGCAATGGAAACATACAAAATCTGATGAAATGGAACCCCATAACTTGTTTCTATTTATTTTGGAATGTGCAATTGCAGTAAAACTCTCCATGTGCACACAATGTCTGTCACCTATAAATACTATATTTCTATATCTTTTCATTTTTGAATAATTCAACTTCATATCCTTTAACATAAGTTCGCATTTAGTATATGTAATAATATTTATATCACCACAATTTTAGGGTCCAAATAAACAGCTAAATTTTCTTTTAAATTTCATCCACAATTCTCATGTCACTGAAAATTATACTTGTTTGAAAAAATTAAACTTTGTTTGGAGTTCATACCCAAATAAAGCAACTGGTATTTAACTTCCCCATTTTTAACAAAATTTTCCTATTTAATTCAGGAAATACTTTTTAAAATATTTACATTTTCACAAAATTTTCTTCAAATATACATATTTTTTATAATCCAACTTTGTATTGTTAACAATAAATATAATATATAATATAGGTTCATATTCAATAAATGCAATATTAAGGTCACTACAATTATAGCACCCAAATAACCCAATTTTCAGTTAATGTTAAAAAACCCATCTTAAAATGAAAATTCTTATTTTTTTATATTATAAAAAAGCTTTAGATTTCCAAAGAATATCACAAATTTCTCAAGTAGAAATTATGGAGCTAGACATGCTTATACAAGTTTTATTATTTTTTTAACAAATTAAGTTTTAAATAGATAAATAATATTTGAAAAAACAAAAGTTAGGGTCAGGTGGGGTAAAATGTGTCACTTTTTAGCTATTTTCACATTCAAAGTTTTGTAGCAATAAAATCATAAAATTTTCCTGTTTTTTTCCAATTGCATCTTGACATTACATTCCTTCAGGACATTTTTATGTAATTTTAACAATTATTTTTTAATTATAAATTAATTAAACTTAGTTTGAATAGCTTTGACTCATTTTACCCCATCTTGGGGTAAAATGGGTCATAAATGCAAAATGATGCTTAAAGAATATATTTATTAGGAAATACATTAAAATAAAAAGGTGGTCAGTTACATATTCTGCTAAACAATACAATATTTAAATTTTAAAGTAGTATTGTTCACGGTTATTGCAAAATGGCTCTTCTAAAACTTTTACAACATCAGTCTTTTCTACTCTATCAATATCCTCTTTTTCAGGAAAAACATAAAAATCCCCTACAGGCTTCCCACTCTTTTTATAAAACAAAAATTTAGGACTTTTTTGGAAAAAATTAAGGACCTTAAAAATATTATATTAATTATTTATCAAATATACATATACACACAATTACTGTATGGAAAAAAAGCTAATTCATATCTTTCTCAAGAAAACACACGATTTCACCATATTGCAAGAAGTACTGTATTTATTATAGAACTGTTTAATTTTTAGTATAATTATGTATCTTAAAAAATGTTACTTCTCCTTAAAAATCCATAATTACGTTAAAGTTAATTAATCATTTTCCTGAATTACATATCAAAGTATTCATAGAAGTCAGGTGTAAACGAAAATTTTCGCTTCATGAACAATGTAGGTAAATGAATATTATTTGCGAATGTAAACTCTATCAACATGCAAAGAATACACATTACAAAAGAAATTCAAATCACATTAATTTATTCAACTTAGAATTAACAGTTGAAAATACTGACAAAAAATGTTAACAGGTAACAACAATAATTAAAAATACTAATAAATAAGAACTGAAGCTTTTTTAAAATGTTTTCCAAAAACAGACACCAATAAAAAAATGCTGTGTTCCTGTGTCAGGTGCTATATGATACGATCAAATTAAGCACAATTAATAAAAAAATTTACCCTGAAACATAAACTACACTATACAATAAACCTCTGTCTCTAGGAGCAGCTAAAAGTTACCAATACGTAAGAAAACTTTCAACATCAGCAAAAACTTCACTGAATACATTTTACCATGGGGGAAAACAAGACTGAACAAACCAAAATCAAGTATTCAAGAAATAACTAATCAACACTAGAAATCTTCAAGAACAAACGTGCTTAACACAACTGTCTTAAATACTTACCAAGAGCTCCAAATTTCACAACAGTATCACAAATCCATTTAAAAATATGTTTGTGTAATAAACTTGTGTTTGAAAAAATATAGTTGAAAATTTCACCTGATTTACAAATACAATTTACAAAGAGTTGCGAAGGATATTGTAATTGGTTTTTGAGTTAACAAACTCTTTAAATGACAAATAAATATTAGTGGCAGTTCCTGCGTTGCAGACATATATTTCATTTGCAGAGTTCACAGTAGATTTTCCGAAGAGATTTTTTAGAAATGTAGCCTGCCACATAAGTGGCACTGTTGAGCTCCAAATCATCCCAATTTTCCTGTGCTTCTGGCAATCCATGATGGTTCATCAATAACAAGATCTAGGCAATCTTCATCTGTTTGCGGGATGATTTGGGTGGATTCAAGAATGATGTCATCATCTGGCTCATAGTTGGCATTTCCACACTTAGCAAACACCAATTCAGCTAATAGCATCCATGTCCTGTGCAGGAAGTCCACTGGAGTAGGATGGTCATTCGCCTCACCTAAAGAGAAAATATCAATTAAACACATGGAATTAGTAAACATTTTTAAGTTTCTATATATTTTTTATAGTAATCAGCAAATTTTACACAATTTACTTATTTTTCATTAAAGACAGCCTGAAAAGATTTCTTAAATGTTAAAAATTTTGTTAAATTTTAGAATAAATTGAACCTTCCAAATTTGTGTTTATAATCAAATAATTTGAAATTCGACATTGAATTTTTTAAAGAATACCTAAAGAAATGATGAAAAAGTTGTGTTAAATAAGTTCAATAAAATAAAAGCAATTTATTAATTTACTCAGCTTTCTTTTACCAAACTCAAATTTTATAATTAAATAAATTAATTTCAAGCAATGAACAACATACCTGAGAAAAATGGTTTTCTAAGGCATCTTGGTTGAAGCGGCTGAGGAGGACAAATTTCATTTTTTCAAACAATTCAGGTACCAGAAGAAGGAAAACAGACAGTGTGATTTGCCATCCTATTATGCTGGGTTTATGCGGATCTATAAAACATAATGCGAGCATTAAAGAAATTTATTGACACGAGAACGAACTATGTATACATTAAGCCGAAGGTTGAAAAATGAGTAAAATTCATTCATACCTTTCTTCGTCTTTTGGGAAGCGAAAATATTTCAACTCCTGCGATTTTGAACGAGTGGCGTTGCAAGAAATACATATGTCATAATTCATGCTGGATTCTGTTTTCTCAGACCTAGAAGCAAGCTAGAAGAATCAAAGACGACAAAAAAATCCGTTGCAAGTTAACCAAAGTAAGAACCACGCCACGATCAAAACAAATGAAATCCCCTGCGCATTCTTTTGCGCAACAGGACCTGTCGAGACTTCCTAAATGTTTGCTTTCTTGCAAAATCTCGCCAGAATTGGTTTTTGGCAAACTGCCAAGTTTTCAAAGTGTCCCTTCTTCTCTTATAAGTTCTTTGCCTGTGCCGGATTAAACGGTTAAACTCGATTATCACAATTTTTACTAATAACATTTCCAGAGACATAAGATGGCGGCGCGGTTCCATGATTCACTTTTGCTTCCCGGCTTTCTTGGCGCCTATTCAAGGTTGTTTGACGAGAGAGTCAATTGGGGGAAAACGAAAATGAATCAAAATGAATAGCATATTAAAGTTATACTCGTTTAAAATACACACGTTTAAATCAGATAATGAATTTATGCCTTATATATGTGTATTTTATGGTAATAACTTGCTGATATCTTTTGGCCTTGATGTTTTTTAATACATTTTAACAGAAAGTAATACATTTCGGATTCGAAATTTTGCGCGTTGTCGCCAATTCTAAACCGGTTAGACCAGTTACGGCAGCCATAAAGACGGAAAAAGCCCATTTTCGTCTTTCCGATTTGCGTTTTACGGAAAGTGTCCGTATGTTTAAGGGGAAATACCGGTTTCGAGACATTATGGAAATTTTCCGTTAAAATCATTAAATTTTCACCTGAATTTTCAGGTGGATTTTTTACATTGTAATTTAATAATTAGTTATAATGTTTTTAACTTTTGGTTCAAAATTACCTCTTAGGTGGGGATTCTTCGCACTTGTTATTTTTGTCCATATATTTCACTAAAAAACTCACTGTGATGCAATTCTTATCAATTTATTCACAACGTGGGTGGAAATATACAAAATAATCTTAAAATCCAGTTAAAAAATTATTTTTCGAGTAAAATTACTCAATTACAATTAAAATTACAATTTTTCAGTTTCTTTTTATAATAAAACATTTACAACAATTCTGTTTATAATAAAAATTGCTTGAAAGTCAATAATAAGCATTTTTATTGATAAACTGAAAGATATGTAAAAAAATTCAGTACATACAAATAAACAATAAATATAACAAAATTTAACAGAAAGGATAAACAAAAATGTTGCTCAAACAAAACATGACATTCACCAACAATCAGATACAACATATATTTTGAAGTTCAAGAACAGCATAGAATCCTCTTCTGCACACAAGTTTTGGAGTGCTAATGTGCCCTACCGCATGCGGTTTATTGGGCCATTTCTTGAGTGTCCGCTGCATTTAACTGATTTTCATCCAATTTTCTGTAATGCTGACAATTTTTCCAGGGAAAAATTCTCCCTCATAACGGAAAACTACATGTTCATCAACTTCTCTGAAGCACTCCTTCAAATGGAGCACATATTCGAGCGATGTTCGACCTTTCGTAACCGATGTTGTTTCAACTTCATTAGTCTCTTGGATTTCACTCATCATTAATTCTTCCATGTCAACATCAGAATCAACTTGCGTCACTGTTACATCTTGGTCTTCACGTTCACTTGATGATTCCGCCATTTTTCCTTTCTTTAACTCTTCTTTTTTTTCCGATAAGAGGGGAGATTCGAAGTTTTTGATTTAGATAGTATAAGAATGATGCTCTGATATAAAATACTTTTCCCTTGCCTCAACATTCATTTTTTTCTACCAACTCCTTTCCCCCCCCCACCTCCGATCTCGTGAGAGCAATCCATATAGTACCTGCAAGCCTCGAACTTCCTTTTCTACGCCCTGGACATGCCTGCAGCAAAAATAAACACAGTTCTCTATAATAATGCAGTTAATAATAAAATGACATCACAAAAACTAAAAAAATCGTCATTCGTAACTTTTTATCTCATCTTTTATGGTGCAAGGAAACCCTCTTTTGGGTGCAAAGTTACCCCGCATCAGGAAAAATAATAATTATCACTGAAAAGCAATTATAATTTAAATTCAAAGCAATTGAATAAATCTTAGGTTTATTGTCTTTAAAATAGAAATGCACTTACCTTTACAATTGCTATTTGTTCTTCACAGGAGAGAGATTTTTAACATTAAAATGTTCGCTGGAAAACTAGCTCATTTTCTCTTCCTTCTGTAACATCGAGAATGATTGTTATACACGTTTAAAGAATCAAATACACTACTTAGTATTTCCAAGAAAAAAATCTCAATCTCATAAGCCTAATCAGTTTATCTCTATTTCAGTTTTAACAAAAAGTTTACCTTGGCGCAAAGTTACTTCTACGAGTGCAAAGTAATCCCGTTTCACGGTACTTTTAGAATTGGTAAGATTTTTATTCAAACAATTTAATCAAAGTTTGTTCTTAGTTCTATATTGACTTCTGTGATCGGCTGTAAACTATATGAAAGCCTCACTTTTGAAAATTTGTTAATCTAATTTACACATAACACATGAACGTTCAACTTTGATATCAACGTTCAACTTTAAACAGGACAGTGTGCGTTATAGTTGGACAGTTTGAACAATAGTAGAACAGGTTTTGTAAAGAAGAAAATGAGTGGCAACAGAGTTGAAGGAACGTTTTTGTTGACACATGTGGTGTTCGAATAAAGAATGCAATATGATGATGTCGCCTTTTTGATTCCTGTTTTTCAGAAGTCAATTCTTTTGTACAGTGTGTTTTTAAAGACACAGAATACTGATGACTTGTTCATCATACGTTTCTATCCTAAATTGAATTGAGAGATATAGACATCTCGTTACAGAGTCACTCAAAGAACGAGATCAAATTTTTATCCTGATCTTCCTGGTGAAGCATGCTTCGATAAGATTTCTTTTCTTTGACTGCAGTCGAATTTAATTGTTTAGCTAAGATGTAGAATTATGTTGGAACATTTTGAATAGCACTATATATATACTCATGCATGCAAACACGTGTTTTTTTGTTCAAAAAGTTTGTGTGGAATATTTGTTCCGTAATAATGTCACGAGGCTAAATGTTAATACAGAGTGTTTTTTCCTAATTTGATCTTATGCTCTTACCTTTGGTGTGCTACTCACTCAATACGATCATAGTGCAATTTAATATGTTACTTGCAGCTAAAGTGATACTGTACAATTTAACATTTTGGTGCTGTGGAAAGAAAAAGGTAAATATTTCAGGTTAAGAACTGGGTACCAATGTGTGAGAGCATATTTTTGAATTTGATATTTGACTGAAGGTTTATATGTGATGCATTTGGTATAATTAGTTAAGATTTTGTGTGTCGATATTCTCACTGTGTTCATGCAGATATTTAGACATTGTCTAGTTCACACAGTTTGATTTTATTCAGAGGTTAAATATGCCTACTAAAACACAAAAAGAATTTGAAATCAGTATGGCTGCATCATTACACCATTTTTCGGCTGAGGTTGTGGAAAATTTTAATTTTTTCTTAAATCTATTGGAAAGTTTAGCAACCATTCAGGAATGGTCTGTTGAAAAAAAACTGTTAACACTAAAATTGCATCTAGAGGGCAAAGCTCTAAAAGTTTTGTCTAATGACATTTCTAATGAGCAGCAAAATAATTGTTATGAGCTGGTAAAAATATTGAAAAAGAAATTTTCAAAATCACAGTCCTTTGAAATTTTGCAGAACAAATTAAACAAGATTGTTCAGCAGCCAGGGCAGTCAGTAAAAGATTTAGCAGAGGAAATTTCAAATACTGCTAACAAATATTTCAATAGTGCTAACAGTTAAAATACTGAAATTTGTACATTAACTCAAAAAATTAAGTTTTCAAAATTTATGGAATCTCTTAGACCTGACATTAGAACACAGGTTAAAATTTTAGGTCCTTCTTCTTTTGAGGAAGCAATTAAACAAGATTGTAATGCAGAAATTGCTTTCAATGATACTGCTGCTGCTTCAAGCAATGTTTTCACCCCAGCAGAGGTTAACATTTTGTTGGCAAATCATTTTGAGAGCAATAAAAAAATTGAGGAATTAAACAAAAATATTGAAAACTTGACCTAAATTTCTGTAAATAATCATTCTGCCTCAGAACCCAGGGATAAAGGTGTATTTAAAAGAAACGGCCATGGTGGAAGTGCATTTAATGTTAAAATTAAATGTCATATTTGTGGAAAAGGTCACATAACGACCGAATGTTGGTACTTTCCTCGAGAAAATAATGCAGGTTTTCACAATTCCCAAGCACAGAGGTTCAATAAAAGAGGAAACTCTTATCCAAGGAGGGGTTTCACGAATAACAGATCTCGCCCATTTCCTCAGAGTAGAAGAAGTAGAAATCATCCCTATTACAGATGGAATTTAAACTTCTAGGGCGTTCTTGCAATACTGATGATAAATATGCAAGGAATAATAACAATCATGCAGGGACCCAAAAAGATATTGTAAAAAGAAACAAATCAAATAAAAAAGAGATAATTATATAAAGTAAAAACAACAAAGAACATAATGAGTAAAGAAAAGGGTGATGATAAAAGGGATAACATTAAATAAAAGGCCACAAACTATACATCTAGTAAAGAAAAGGTTAAAAATAAGATTAAAGAGAATTGGATAGCTTCGTGAAATAAATGTGCAGGAAGTTCAAAACAAATTACATGAGGATGTTGTCATCATGTCATGCAATTCTAGCAATAGTTTGAATTTACTCATTATAGACTAAAATTTGCTGACAGTTGTTTTTCCTCTGTTAGATACCGAGACAAATGTAAGTGTGATCCAGCCCAGTACTCTTAAAAAATAAAAGAACAGAATAAGGTAACATTTGTATCGAGATCAGTACGAATTTACACACGTAATAACAACACACTTCCCTACCACTCTGCTGTAAATATAAAGTTTAGGATAGGAAACAAATTGTTTAGAAATCTATTTTTTGTCACGCAGGCTAATTGGTCTTCAAAACATACTATAATTCTTGGCTATGATATTATTCAAAAGAGTTGCATTGTTTTAGATATTCCAAATCAAAAAATTTTGATCGAAAAACAAAGTTTTGGTTTCTATGAGGATACACCTCGAAGCAGTTATCCAAGTTTGTCAGCAAATACAGAATTAAGTCCGGTTAGATTGGTGAACAATGCAACAATTCTTCCCAACTCTTTTAGAATTTTAAAACTAAACATTTCTGATTCCTTCACGAATGAAAAAGATGTTGTTTACGTTCCATCTTGTAAAGCTGATATTTCAATTAATGAATCCATACATCATGTTTATAATTCAGGCAATATTATAAGTAGTGTAGAAAACGACACATCTAAAAAAATTACTTAGAGAACAAAATTCAAAATTAGGACAGGCACATTCTACAACATACTTTGTTTTGAGGGACAGCAATGATTTCGATGAAGAGCCTAATAAAATATTACAGGTTAACACTTTAACTGCAGATGGAATTACAACTCTTCGCAGAGAGGAATTGAATGCAGATGACTTTAATTTTCGAACATTTAAATGAAACTGAGAAAAATGAAATTTTAATACTACTAAAGCAAAATTTTGAAGTATTTTCCAAGTCTTATCAGACATTGGGTTGTACAGATTCCATCATATCTGAATTTAAACTTTCACATAATTTTATCACACAGACTAAACTTTACACTATACCAAAGATTGCACGCGATTTTGCTAAGCAGGAAATTCAGAAGTTACTCGAGGCAAGCATTATTGAACCATCTGCTTCAAATTACAGTTTTCCCATTATTCTTGTCAAGAAAAATCCGATTCCAAAGAACTAAAATTCAGGATGGTTGTAGATTACCGATTATTGAGCAGTTTCATAGAATCATTTAAAATTTGCCTACTAAAAATTGCAGATATTCTTCATGATATTTCTGGTTAAAATGTGGTATAGCATTCAAGACTTCAATTCGGCATTTTTTCAATTCAAGTTAAAGGATTCAGACAAACAGAAATTGGCATTTTGTTCTGAGTTGGGAAACTTTCAACCCATTTGATTACCTTCTGGGAGTAAAAACTCAACTTATTACTTCCATTTGCTTATTTCAAAGTGTCTTGATGATTTGAAAGGTCCAAACATTCAATTTTTTCTTAGACGATATAATCATTGCTGCTAATTCAATTTCTGAAATGAACAATAGATTGCAACTAGTTTTTGATAGACTTGCAAAATTCAATTTGACTCTTAATGCGAACAAAATACAGATTTATAAAATCAATATCACTTATTTAGGTTTCAATATCAGTGCGAATGGTTTTGCTCCTTAAGAGGATAACATTCAAAAAGTGAGAAAATTCCTTGTCCCCAGAATGTAAAGCAAGTTCAGTCTTATCTTGGCATGATGAATTATTTCAGACATTTAATTTTTAACTTTGTATAAGTTGTCGAGCCAATTGTAAATTCAACCAGGAAGGGCACATCTTTTATTTGGTCTGAGAATTGTCAGGATGATTTTAATGTAATGCAAGAAATTGTACTCGGCAAGCCTACTACAAATTATGACGAATGGCTTTGTGTGCTATTCTGATACAAAAAGATGGTGAAAATTTTTATCCAATTGAATGCTTTTCCAAACAACTATCTCCTTCTGAGAGAAATTATCCATCAATTCGTGGATAAATTTTTGCAATTTTCATGGGTATTAAACATTTCAGGGAATATTTATATGGCAGACATTTTTATCTCTTGACAGATGCCAAGTCATTGACTTATCATGTGAATTCAACTAGATATTTTTAAACATTGGTTATTATACTTACAAGATTTTTCTGATAATATTGATCATAATAAAGGTTGCAACTATCCAGCTGATTTTCTTTCTCGAATGCAAACTGAGGATGTAGAAGTAAATAATCATTTCTATATAGGTGACCAACTATCTCACAGTAATATAAAACTTTGTCAGTTAATGGATACTGTACTAGTAAAAGCATAATAAAGATTGAGGGAAAAGACTCCACAACATGTCAAAAATATTTTATTGATTCTTACACAGGATTATTAATGTTTAAAATAAAATCAGGAAAGGAGCAAATATTGAATAAAATATATATTACCAGAAATTTAGTGAGAAATTTGTGATGTTGTTAATTTTGAATATTTAATAATAATACTAAGATTTTAGCATTTAATGCTGTAAGAATTCTAGTACATATGCGTTGTGTTTTCCTTCTTATATACCCAAGGTTCTAAAATAATTTACCAGATTCATGAATACTTTCTTAGTGATTTACAGCATGCATAAAAAATGACATACAGAAGTTTTGAGTTACTAAGGCTAACGTTTATTTACTAATTTGATTCAGAAATAAAATTAAACAATACATTCATGAAAATTCTTGACTACGCTGATAACACTATGCAAAGTTATATTTTCAAAGTTTAGAGGGACCTCACCTCGATAAACATATCTCAATGGAAATAAAAACATCTCATCAAAACTCCAATACAAAACAATACATGTAATATTCTTAACCCATACACTTGCCAAATAAATTCAGTCAATCAAAATCTATTTCTAAATTATTATTTCAATCTGAAAATTGTCACATTTTTTATTTTGAATCCATTAATTTAATTAACATCTGCAATCATAAAAATTTAACTCGTAAACATTCACTCAGTAATTACCATAAACTTTTGCTACTTAAATATTTTTTTCACTTTTAAAATTTAGTACCTAGGAAAAACAACACTTTTAGACACAAGCTAACATTAAGATCTTTTCAATGTTTTTCAATTGGATTTAGGAATCGAAGCATATACATTTAAATTTTGTAATCTAAATTATATGCAATAAATATCAGCAATTAAAACATTGCAATTTAAATATAAAATCAAAGACTTTTAAACTCGATCTAACAATAAGACCTTTTGAATGTGTTCAGCAATCAAAACATTGCAATTAAGTTCAGATATCAAAGTATTACAATTTATCTTATTAATACAACTACACTATTTAGAGTTTCTTAAAAAAATCATTGTTCAAATTTTTACACCATGATAATTTATGTTCAGATACTGGTCTTAAGAAAGAAACACTTTCAAATGTTAAGTTTCAAGGTAAATCCATGTATGAAATTTCAGTAAAGAAGTACCACTTATCATAATTTTTAAAATTAAAAATTTGGAATTAAGCAAAATAATAATGAATCCCGAAAATTATCCCTTACTTAAAACTTGAGCATACAAAAAATATCACAAAGGGTACTTATCTTGGCTGGGGTTAAGCAATAAACATTGGTAGCTGGAGGAGGACGTCGATTCATCACCGCTGGTCTTTTAAATATCTTTACAAGAAATGTTCAACGTAAAGTTCGAAAATTTGTTAATCACATCTGGTAACCGAAACACAAAACGTTCTTATTTATCGCCTCTGGAGCTTTAAATTTTATTTTCACTGGATAGTACATTATTAGATGACCGCCTCTAGTGTCCGAAGTGAAATTGTTCATTTTCAGCGCCGGGAAAAAACTGCCAATCAGGACATCACATTCATAAGTTCACAGATTTCCTTTTCTTTATGCCGAGGGGCGAGGCACCATTTTTGCCAGACCCGCTAGATAGCGTATCAAGTTCACACTTTTCATTAGTTTTTGAAAAGAAGCATTAACCATGATTTAGCACGTACGTGGATGAAGAAATGGCTGGGAGTTACAAAAGCATGCATATGCTCAAATATGATGAGAGATTTACAGCTACTACCTGCAACGGTGATTGGGAGCGAAGTGACTTGGCCTGAATGTCAAAGTGGCCCAAAAGCAGACCGGCCAAAAAAAGGCTTTATCAAAACGTCGAATAATGACACTCCATTTCTAAATTAGTACGTAGATCAAAAGTGCTGGCTTCTCAAAATCCAGCGCGCACTCTCCTTACTGGTTGCCATTCCGAAACCTGCAGAAAACACATTTTCGCATCTTTTGTATAATTTTGCTGCTTCTTCGCAATCTTTCATTCTTCCTCTCTCGATCCCAAAAAATATCCCTTTATAAACAACGCCTTGCCTCCTTCAACTCGCCAAAAAAACCTATGTTTCAAGCCTTTTTTTAAAACCACATTTTAACCTCTTACAATAACCCATTAAAAAAGTTTCGCCAATCTTTGCCCTAAATACAGATAATTTTTGTCGCCAAAAACAACAAATTTACAGGCTCTCCTTCAATTCGCCTGAGCGGTCACCACTGGTCAGATTCTCCCCCACAAAGATAGGGCAACCAACCAAGGATTCGATTCTTGATCCCACATGTTAAATTAAAATATACCTCCCCTCTAAAACAGCTGCAGGAAACTCGCACCAGGGGGTCACTCACTCTTTTCCTTTGAATGGATCTTTAGGGACTGAACAAACTTGAAATCGCCAATTAGTGGAGCAAAAATGGGTCACAACAGGACGCATCTGGTGATCTGCTGGTCATTTTCGCAGCTTAGAATCTCTCTTAGATAAAAAAAGAGGCAATAACCCACTAGTGGGAAAGGAATTTTGGGTTTTGAATTCCAGATGTTTTGTGTAATACCCAACCGACAAAATCACACGTGCAAAGGGAAAGAAAAGGGACGGGAAACAAATTTCAATAGGAGAGGGAGAATTTGTAAAGTGCTGTTTCTTAAAACCAGGATTCGAATAAAGAAATCACCTAGCAGAAAACACACGGCTTTTTAACAGTTAAATTCTGAAATGCAGAGTTACTCTAAATTAAATTAAACATCATGTAAATTAAATAATTTTTTAAGTAAATAAATTTTGAAAGTGTGACACGAAAAACTGTTTATTAGTTGCTCATGCTGCTCATTTTGGTATACAAAAAACTTATTATTTTATCAAAATTAGATATTTTTGGCCTGGAATGTATGCAGATCTAAAACAGTTTTGTGAAAATTGTCGCAATTACATGCAAAATCAACCTAAACGTAAGACAATTACTCATTCCAAAACCTCATTTGGCACCAGGTGAATTTTTGTCAATTGACATTGTGGGTAAATTTCCTCGCTCAGTTGACAACCAAAATTACATTTTAACCATTGTAGATCACTACTCCTATACCTAATACTACTTTTAATACAATTATTAGACATTTAAATCACTATTTTTCTAGAATTGATTTACCCAAATTCATATTGTCTGATAACGCCACTTATTTTAAATCTGATGAGATTGTAAATTTTTATGAGTCTTTAAAAATTG
>BGPR01036913.1:0-15334 GCA_013235015.1 Araneus ventricosus
TTATCGGCAAATAACTTTCATGAATGGAAGCATCATATTCGAGAAGAAAAAATTTTATCGCACGAAGATACTAAAATCAAGAGGTAATTTAGAATAATTCAATCATTCTTTTAATGTTCTCAAATAATGTTGCTATTATAAGAAATTCTTCGATGGAATTTTCTATCGTTGATTCTTAATAGTATTAAGCAATAAAAAAGGATGCTAAATCAAATTATTTTTCCTTTCTATATATTTTATTTCTGATTTGCTATGTAGATTGCAAAGCAATCAGCAGTGATTGATTTATCCCAACAACTAAGAGCCTTTTGAATTTTTTAAGTTTAAGTTTTTGCCCTCTTTTTGTTGCTTAGCAACAAAAAGAGGGCATTAATATTTTCAAAATTTGATATAGACTCACAATCCCGTTAAAAGGTTCACCGGAGGTTTTTGTAGTCATTCACAGAAACATTTGATTGAATATCAAACTGTGTGAGTGGCAAGCGAAACCCAACATCGCAATTAAATGGCAAAACAGACATATTTGTTAATATAATTTTATAAAAATATTTTTGTGAAGCTTTTTGATCGGCCGTTCACATATAAATTTATAATAATATTTAAATATATCACGAAGAAAATATAAAAGCGGAAAAAATTATTTCATTTTTGTTTCATTTTATTTTACATTGACAGAAAAATTTCATTCCATCTTCTGAATCATTGCCTAATAAATAAATTTGTATAGTTAAAATGATCATAATTTACCAAATTATTATGATTACACAAATTTTTATGTCCCTGAAAAGGACAAAATACCCAGTTCTGAATTTTGCCGGTATTCCCTTTATTAATAACTGGCCGCCTACGGCGACCATATGGTTCGCCTTACTTATTAGTTAAAATGATTCAGTTATACCAGTAAAATTTGAAATCAGCAAGTTGTTTAAATTAGTTGTTATTTTTATATTTTAGATTAATAATTTAACATTAAAGCTACGCGATGAATTAGTTCCCAATTGAAGCTTCTGACCGTAAACTGTTGGCCTTGAAAGATGATAGATTAATCTGAAGATTTCAAAAAATGACTACTATAATTTAAGTGAAATGTTTAAAATCTTGAATTTTTAGTTGCTTTTTAGATGAAATAGCTCCAAAATCAAAAATGAAATTCAAAATTAGATAATTTTCCGTTACATCAAATCAAACTTCAAAGTTTGTCAGTACTTAAATCAAATCTGATTTTGACAGATTTTAAATGAATACAATTATCCGCTGCCACTTTTCAAATATTGCCTTGAATTTCTTAAAAATTTAATGAAGCAATTTGAAATGCATTTTAATTTCAAGTAAATATGTTACAATTAATGTAATTTCAAATTTGATATTTCAATAAAAAATATAATAAAGTGTTATTTGAAATAAAAAAGCAATAATCCTGTAACTCAAGCAAATATTAAAGATTATTTGAAATATAATTATGTGTGATATCAGAAAACATTTATCTGAACAAAAAACTATTTAAATGTTTTTTAATGTAATGTTCCATATTCTGTTGCGTTCTATTTGTGTATTTTAAGTGAGTTTTTTGAAATATTGGTTCGGGTTATAATTAGAATCAATACTAAAAATTTGATAAAACCTCGCAGAAAGTATTATACATACCAAATACACTATATGCCCAAAAGTATCCGGACACTTGTAGATTTTCACTTTTTTTAGAATTTCTCCGGAATGGTTTAACCTACTGCCTTCAAACTTCGGGCATGTAAAGAACAGACGATAACTCACATTTTACATTGAAGATTCGGTCCTGATGGAAATTAGGGGGCTGTCTACAAACTGATGAAGAAAAAAAAGTTTTTGGCCCACCCCGCTTCGCAGAATACTGATAACAAGATGAAACTTTCAGAAATGGTACTGTTTAATGTGCATAATATTTACAGGAATTTTTGTAAACTCAGCGCAAACATTTGGGAAGATATAAAGGTTTTCTTTAAAAATCTCAAATTTTCCCACCTGTTTTTTACTTATAACATGTAGAGTTTTCTGTTATATTATGCGAAACTTACAGCAAAGATGACAATATGTTAGAGAAGCATTGGTGTAAAATTTTGGAAAAGAATTGTTGAATATTACAGGAATTATGAGCATTTTTAGTAAATATTGTTTTACTGCGCATGCGCGAAACATAGTGTAATTTTTCTTTCACAACTTTAAAGACAGATACAAAATAGATAAAAATATTTTAAAAAGTAATTAAAAATGTGGAAAGGTACAAAATAATTCTAGACAACGACAAGAGGTAAGAATCTGGTGAATGACTTCATCAGAGGCCAGACATTCATGCAGATTCAAAATGGAATAGGTTTTCTGTAGAGGAAAAAGACTTTAAGGTCTAATATTTTTTAATTTCCTCTTTTGGCCTGAACCTAAACCAGGAAATATTGGAAAGAAAAACATTTATCCACAAAGAAGAAATAAATACAATCTCCAGAACTAAGTTTGAAGAGAAGGGATTAAAATCTTACCTCTTATAACAAGTGTGGAACAAAGACCGTGACATCTTACGTGTGTTACAATGTAAACAAGGTAAAAAGATGTGTGCACGTATCTCCATCTAGTGAGGGAAACATTGACAAAAGATTTGAAAATTTTTTTTTGTAACTTTTATCCTAAAGAATTTTTAGGGTATTTTTATATAATTTTTTTGTTTGTTTTTTTGATTTTTAAATAACATTTTTTTGACGTTTTTATGCATTTTTATAATTTTTATTATCAATTTTTCAAATGTTTTATACTTTTTTTATTTTCATTTTTTATTTAATAAATAGTTTAGAAAAGATGCAGATAAGCAAATAAAATGAAAGAGGGTGTGTGAAGAATATCAGAATCACTAACAGTGCAAAGGAGAAGTTGAGAGTAAAATTATAATAAAGACTTTAATAATTAATAAAGTAGTGAACTGGGTAGCCGTTTAGCTTTAGATTAATATTTAAATTATCAATGGCTTTAACAAAAGCAGAATGGTTGTTGCAGATATTTTTGATTCTTTTAACTTGAGAGTGGATGGTATTTTAATGACTTTTAGGTTGAGATTAGTATGATAATGACAGAGAGAAATGGCTCTGAAATTAAAGTCATCCCTCTTATCATAGATACCCACTGAAATGTTTGAATCTACAATTTTGATAACTAGATCTAAATAATTACAATTATTGTTATTATTATTGGTTTTATTTAGTTTAAGTTCTTCCGGATAGCAGTTAATTAAAGTGTCCAGGTTGTCAAAGTCAAAAACAATAAGGTCGTCAATGAAACGATAGGCAGAAATGAGATTATTTTTAATAAATTTTCTCTCGAATGTATGAAGAAAAACATTCGCCAGTGCACTGGAGAAACTCGTACCCATAGGAAGACCACACGATTGTCTGTAGTAGCTGACTCCATTGAAGAGATAATTTTCACAGATGTTAATATTGCAAATTTCTAGCCATCTATTTTTATCTATGAAATTGGAGTCAAGGTATAAGTCATATAAATTAATGCACGCTTCAATTAGTTTTTCATGTGGGAGGCTGGTGAAAAGATTCTCAAAGTCAAAAGTGTTAATGCTATGAATTTTATTATCTTTAAGAAAGTTCAGAATTTCAATGTTACTATTAATAATAAAGTTTATTATTAATAGACTTTATATATTAGCTTTTAATATTAGCTGCTGTCGAAGAGAAGCTAAAAGATGAGGGTATGTACACAAATTGATATTTTTTAAACTTATATCTTTAAATAGTTATATTGAATTGTATAGTGGTTAGAATTTGCTGAGTATTCATGAACACATCTAATATTCGTAACGAATAAAAAAATATATATGTAGAATTATTAAAAAATTTTAAGAAAAGAAATTAATTAGATAAAAATCGTTTCGCCATAAAACAAATATATTTAAAAATATCGTTTGGCCGTAAAATTGTAATATGTAACTTGTTAATAATCATGTAAATAATATAATTAAAGTAATAAAATTTTTGTTATTTATAGTGCCTAATTAGCTGGGATTTAAGTTATGCACGTAATTGATAAGTGTTCATGGGTATGCAGCAAATTCTAACCGCTATACAATTCAATATAACCATTTAAAGATATAAGTTTAAAAAATATCAATTTGTGTACAACCCCTCATCTTTTAGCTTCTCTTCGACAGGAGCTAAAATTCTGCTCGTTGTAATGCCGATATCTTTTTGAATACTAATGATATTGAACTGGATATTTTTACATAAGTTGTCCTATATATCTGGCTTTAAAGTTGTGAAAGAAAAATTACACTATGTTTCGCGCATGCGCAGTAAAACAGTATTTACTAAAAATGCTCATAATTTCTGTAATATTCAATAATTCTTTTCCAAAGTTTTACACAAATGCTTCTCTAACATATTGTCATCTTTTCTGTCAGTTTTGCATAATATAACAGAAAACTCTGCATGTTATAAGTAAAACACAGGTGGGAAAATTTGAGATTTTTTAAGAAAACCTTTATATCTTCCCAAATATTTGCGCTGAGTTTACAAAAATTCCTGTAAATATTATGCACATTAAACATTACCATTTCTGAAAGTTTCATCTTGTTATCAGTATCCTGTGAAGCGGGGTGGGCCAAAAACATTTTTGTCTTCATCAGTTTGTAGACGGCCCCATAATTGCCCTCAGGACCGAATCTTCAATGTAAAATGTGAGTTATTGTCTATTCTTTACATGCCCGAAGTTTGAAGGCAGTCGGTTAAACCATTCCGGAGAAATTCTAAAAAATGTGAAAATCTGCAAGTGTCCGGACACTTTTGGGCATATAGTGTACATTTAAAAATGCATTAAAATTTGATTTTTTTTTAATGTTAAAATTTGCTATCCATAATTCATTAAAATCTTCATTAAAAATAAAATGTTCGGAAGAAAAAAAGTGAGCTACGAAATTTCCCCTCTCCGAACCCTGTATAACCCATTTACTCCCCGTTCTTCCTCCGTACCTTCGGTCTCCCCCGTTCGGGCGAAAAGAAAAATTATATCCTTGAGCGACCTTGACCGCAATTAATGACAATTAAAAATCTTGTTAAATTCAAACTAATTATTGTACAGTACCAACACTTATATCATTGGAAAGATAATTATTCACACTTTAAATTGATGTAAAAATGATTTTCATGCGATAATTCTTTCGGAAGTTATTGACGGAATAAAGGCAAAATACATCGAAATTTGTCTTAATATTGAAATAATTAAAATTTGAATTTAATAAAATGGCTTCGAGGTGCACATTACCCCTCTCCAAAGTATACCTGTACCAATTTTGTAGCTCTAAGCTGAACGGTCTGTTCTGTAGAGCGCCAACAGACACACATACACACACACGCGCAGACTTTCTCTTTTATTATTTGTAGAAATATCAGGAAGCATGGTGGCATATTGGCATAGTTATGGGTTAGCCGTAGGATCACGAATTAGAGACCTAATTTAGCCTAAGATCTGTTGTATGGGGAAAGCAAGCCATTGTATATTAAATTCATCATGGATCAAACATCCTTCCTCTAGTCTAAAGTGGAAATTCCGAGAAGGGTTGCAGCTCAAGTATTGGTTCAAAATTACGAATCCCATTGAAAAATAGCCCTTTCTCAGCTTCGAAACGGAATGCTAACCCCATACTCATTTTATAAATAGCAAAACTATAAAGTTCTTAAAATTGCTTTTTAATCAGCACTATGTGTTGTTTTATGTAGTTTCCAAAATTTTGAATCATTTTCTATCAAGACTTTTTTTATCATGCAAAACGTTTTTGTATTTTACTCTAACTTTTCAAGAAGAGTCCTAGTACAGTTTTAGATGGAACACCTTACGATTTCGTTTAGTAGAACTATCATTGCAATTATCCACACCTTGATTTCAATGCGATGCATTATTCTAAAAATGAATTATGATACAGTAAAATGTTTTTAGACAGTCACCCTATCAGCTGCCACTTTGATTTCGCACGGAATTTTTGATCCATATACTAATAGTTAAAATAATCCCTAGAAACGGCCACTTAAACCCCTAAACTATTACTAATAGTTAAAATAATCCCTAGAAACGACTACTTAAACACCTCCGAGCGGTAGGGTTGGCTACGTGGTCAATTTCAATGAAATCCCTTCCTTTCGTCTCCCTGACCCCCGTGTTAAGAGAAAGGAGAGGAAAGAAATGAGAACCAAAAGTCCATACAGAGTCTCGCGACTGAGTGCCATTCCGTCTAACAGGTTGTAAGTCGGATTTCTATTTCTCAAAACTATTTTTATTGAAAGGGTTATAAAAATTGTGCTTAAAACACAAAAATTCAATCTATACACGTATAATTATTGTAAATGATGTGGAAAACAGTAATATTTACTTTATTATATATACTGTAAATGAACATTCGACCTGGAATAACGTTTTAAACATCAAAGAAACTTTTTTCATGCGGAGATGGGCTGCTTCCCACTTTTTTTTCATGGATTTTTGATTTTTCTGTCCATTCCAAAAAAGAAGGTTTGCGACATTCAAAAATTTTTACGCCATATCCACGATAATATTTGATTCAGACCATGTTTTCTTAATTTTTATTGACTTTTTCAATTTTTCTAAGTTTCACAATCTCAGAATTTCAACTAAGGATAATTTGAGATAAAGCAGCCAATCAGCGAGCATACATCTCAAGCAGCTTCATCAACATCAACCTGGAATGACGTTTTGCTTTTTGGTTTGATTTGATTTGATTGGGGGGGTTGGGGGATTTTCAGCAACAAAGGCTATTATCCCTTATTCATTCCAAAGTTCTTTTCAATCCATAAAGGCCTCCATATTCTTTTTTCTTTTCTGTGGTCCCAAATATCGCCATTTTTAGAAAAACTCTAGTAGAAGAAATTGTAGTATTCACGAATCAGTTTTCCTTCTGTTTAACCGGTGAAAAGCCGGCAAGCTCGCACAGCGACTAGCGATATAAATCGAAATAGGTGTATACTTTCAACGGCGACGAAAATGAAATCGAAATTAATCCTTCTTAATGTGGAGAAAAAATGATTTTCGCACTTCACCAGGGTGGAAGATTCAAGCGGCTGGGAACAATAAGACATTTTCACGACAAGTTTAACCGTTTTATCTCTGAATCATGATGAAGCATGCTTTTCTGAATCTAAACCAGGTTATGGAAGTGTTGCGTCGTTATGGTAGCTGCAAACCGGCAAAAAGTTTAGCCAATTTTTTTAGTTGCGGGAGGACTCAAATAGAAAAGAAAACATTAATCATTAGCTCAACATATTTTGGGAGAAGCTTACGATATTATTGACGCTTTGTGAACATCTACTGCCAATTAAGGATTTAAAAAAGGCGTAATTCGGATCCGCACCATAGATTTTTCGTGAAAACGTCGGAATAAAATCATAAAACAAGTGTTTCGCATTAATATGTAATTTAATTATGAATCTCTTTAATACAATATTTACACAGAGTAGTATAATTGTTACAGAATAGATAAATCACAAGCTACCACAGACCCTTGCTACATGCGATAAACTTGTGATTAAACTTGTTTTTAAAAAACGCTTTTATCAATACATTAGAAAAGAACATTTTTTCTCAAAAATCTGGAGGTCAAAACAAAGATCGTAAAAGCATGAGGCGCTGAAAACAATAGGTGAAAGATATAAAACCACAATGATTATCATAAGGAACGAAATGTTACTATACATTCATCATATAAAATAGATTATAAATGTGATTACAATTCTAATTTACTTACAGCTTTCCTGTCTGCACCTCACGCTTTTCCGATATTTTTTTTTACCTCCAGGGTGTTGAGAAAAAATTATTATTTTCTTTTTTAAAGCATTGGCGACCGACTATCACTGTAACGAGAGGAAAGACGTTTTCAGGTCAAAATAAAATTAAAAAATGTTATCTCCAAGATCCAAGCAAACAGAAAATATTTCTTTTTACAAAGAGAAAGAAAAATTAGAAATTTAAAAAAAAGAGATTTTATTGAAGATAAGTTTAAAAATTCACCAGGCAGAAATGATGAATTAGGGCTTCTTTTAATGAGTGTTTTGTCTTCCGAAAATGAAAGCCTTCATAAATAAAGACAGCTCTGATTGTCCGATTTTGCCTGTAACGGAAGATGAGTGCTGAAGAAACGTTTCACTGCACTCGAGTTGCAATTAAAATTTTAAAACCATTTTTATGATATCCATTTTCTTAATGTATGCATTTTCTTTTCAAAACACCGAACGAACAAAAGCAAATAAATCTTAATGTATGAACGTTTATGAAATCGAGACATTATAAAGATATTCGAAAAGTAATGGAATGCCTGTTGAAGATGTTTATTATGAACCAAAAATACAATTTAAAGCGCTTTTCTTTGAGTTAACGAAGTTACCGCTTCATTAACGGAGAGAAAAGCATCGGCTCTTTTTAAGGCACCCCAGCAGAAATAGTATTCAAATATGTATTTCAGCTGAACCTGGGCTTTTAATTTTTTTTCAGTCTGATTTGAACTAAAGTTTTATGCTATTTTAATGACACACTAATGACATAAAAATGACGGGAGGCTGTCTTTTCCAAACACCCACTGATTTTAATGGCGTAGGACTACTTTACTCGCGTGGCTCTTTTGTTTCTATATACAGTTCAGTAGTCGCTGAAATACAATTCCGATTTTCAAATTTTTTTTGTAACTTCTGTTGTTACCCTTTATCTCTAAAATAAGACATTAGTTATGTTTTTAACATATGTGGTTAACAAGATATAGAGGATCTCCCATACAACGTTCTTAGTGGCGGTTTGGCGTGTGAATCAAATTCCTTCCTGAGACCCCAATAGGAGGAACGTAGTCCTACGTTAAATACGGAAAACAAAACTGTTAAGAGTGAGACAATATTGAACCATTTATGATGCTGAATACATTAGTATTTGAATTACATATGCAGGGGGATTCAAAACTTTTCGTCAAACTTTAAGTGTAGACTAGACATGCCGAAGCAAATCAGTCTCAGATGAAAACCTATAAGGGAGGACGTCATATATGAATGTTACCTTTACAAAAATCAATTATAAAAGCAGGCGAACTTTATAACTCATTGAGTTGTAATTTTATTTGAACTCCTAATTGTATGCCACATTTTATTTCTTTCATTTTTTATTGTTATTTCCATCTATATAAGAACCGAAAGGGCATCTGAGATGCTTAACACGTCTGATGCCACTGTGAATCGCCTGTGTCATATACCCAAGAACCAAGTTTGTAATGTTAATAGTTTTAGAGATATAATGAAAAACGTACTGCGCATGCGCAAAGATATGGCTAAAATATGGGGGGGGGTGTTTCGATGATCCCATGGGCCAGCCATAAACCCAAGAACCAAGTCTGTATTTTTAATAGTTTTCGAGCTATAATGAAAAACGTACTGCGTATGCACCATACAGAATATGAAATGACAGACAAACAGACAAGAAAGCGAATTAATATTGCATTGTCATCTAGTTCTGAGCTATGTTTAAAGTTTCAAGTCTCCAGCTCATCGGGAAGTTAGTTTAAAATCGATTGCAAAATTTGTACCGAACAGACAGACAGACAAGAAAGCGAGTTAATAGAAACGTGGTAAAAAGAACTTCTATCGAAGATTTCTAGTTTTTCTTTCTCTTTGTAAAAAGAAATATTTTGTGTGTGCTTGGATCTTGGAGATTTATCAATCTTTTTCAATTTTATTTTGACGTGAAAACGCCATATATACATGTTACCTTTACAAAAATCAATTATAAAAGCAGGCGAGCTTTAAACTCATTGAATTCTGTTTTATTTGAACTCCTAATTGTATGCTTGTATGCCACATTTTATTTCGTACATTTTTTTATTGTTATTTCCATCCATATGAGAACTGAAAGGGCATCTGAGATACTTAACACGTCGGATGCCACTGTGAATCGCCTGTGATTTACACCTATTATTTATTCAGATGACAGCCTTTCTCTACTATAGTTAGTAGATAGCAGAGAAGGAGTCATCTCATTAGATAGAACGTCCGAATCTCATGCGTCAGTCGAGAGAGCTAACATATTAAACATGTCCAAAGGATTTTTGAGTTTTAATCTAATTGCTACTTCAACTTAACTACCAAAAATTATGAAATCAATCCATGAGTCTGACGCTTAATTTCAGTACAACTTGCGTATAATGTTACAGAAGGTGTTGATGATTGTTGTCATCAGCAAAAATTCGAGCCTTGAAATAATTTGTTATAGATTGACGATAATATATTAACATTCTAGGCCGTTCCATTGTATTGGCATTCTTTCACATTTAATATACAGGGTTAGCCCAAATGATTCATTGGGTTTCAAAGGACGGTTTATTTACAAGTATACGACGTACAAAGACTGTTGATACATGAAAAGATACATACACTCGCCAAGTTTCTGGTACATACTAGAAATGACCAGGTGCAGCTTTTCCGTATTTGCTTAGGAATGCACGCTGAACGCTCGTAACCGAAGAACACTTCGCATATTCCAACACACAAAAACTCTTCTCCTGCATTGCCGCCATCTTGTACAGTGCCGTTGCAGGCCTTCCATCTAGTGAGCACGCGAGCCACGGGACGGGCTTTTAAACTTGGGGAGTATATGTATCTTGCCATGTATCACCCGTCTTCGTAGGTCGTACACCTCTCAATACACAGTGTTTTGAAACCCGATGAATCATTTAGGCTAACCCTGTATAAATAATACTTTTGACCTACGACAACATACAAGCTTCAGTGGAATACTTCCTTCGAAAGTTACAATAATGGGTCCATATGATTGCAACATAAATCTGATATTATCGGTTAATACTCTACGAAATAGAAGTATCCAAACTGACAATACCAAGTTTCCAAACGCTATTTTTGTCCCAGCGACAGACACGTATAACCTTATCTTAGAATTCAGCAAAATAACAAATCCAATTACTTTGTGTTTACCAGTCGACAAATTGAAATAAGAGTACAGTTTCCAATCATATGAAATAATCACAACTAAAAAGCTACAACTTTCAGGAACAATCAGGAAATCAAGACCATTCTAAAAAATGAAAAGAGTACAAATAGTATCAAACCAGATTTAATAATTTTAGTGATAACCGAAATTCGATAATCCGACAGTCTATTATAAAGTATATAGTCTAGAGCATTTACTTCTGGTGTATTTTTTTATATTCTAGATAGAATTTCAAATTTATATCAAGATATTTGTAATTTATTTTTTATACCTCGGATTATAAATTTCGTAATTCACAAACAGACCTATTACAGGCAATCCAGTCTTGGACATCCGTGGTGTAACTAGGGATTGGAAAAACCCTGGGTCATAGCTATGACCCAGGGTTTTTCCAATCCCTAGGGAGGCCCGACCCCAAGTTTTACAATCATATAGGGATGAATTGACTATTCTTTGGCAGGAACGTTGGATTTAAGTAGTAATAGTTACTTTTACTAAAATTAAAGTTCGAAATAAGCAATTTTAAATTACTACTAAAATATTGTTTATTCACAAAATAAAGTTGTGTCAGTTGAATATGTTAATTAATCCGAATTTTTCCTTACTGCTTCTAAATAATAAGATTAGTTAAAATCAACGAACAGTATTGTATAGCAACGGATTCAAAAACCCTCCGCGCTTTTGCGCATGCGCCGGGCGGAGATATTTTGATCAAAATAGGGGGAAAGTGAAGAATGGAAGAGCATACGTCTTATAGCAAGCATACGTCTCAAATCTACCATTCTACTACTACCACTGAAAACAGAATAGTGGGTATGTTTAGAACATTGAACTTCTACACTGTTCAAAATAAAATTAATGCTAAAACTCCAACCTTATATTGCTAATATTCAAACTTATTTTTTGATTCGCCGTTGACGATTCTGTTAAAAAATAACAAATATTTGAAGCCATTACTGTTTCGCTAATTTGATTAACGTTGAGACTGCAATTTCATCATTTTTCACACAAGACTGTACTAAATTTAATGGTTTACATACCATTAGTTCAAAACTTCCATTCCCAATAGTCTGGCTTTGACTGTTAACTTCACTTGTGAAAAGGATAGATCATTTTCATTAAACCTGCAATCGACCAATTCTTTTCCAACTAAAGCGGCATTCGCAATACGACGTTTAACCCCGGAACGGTAACGTTGAGTCAAATGGATTCTTTCTTCCGTTAGCAATCAGAAGGTACTGCAGCAACGTTACCATTCCAGGTTTAAAAGACAGTGCTGAAAGGCAGGAACTTACGTTCCGCATCCTGTGTTACCGTTCCGAAAACGCTATCGAAAAGAATCTTGACATTTGAGATGCAGTGTTACCTTCCATACGATGTTTCCTTCGACTGGATGCCATACCATTAGTTTGAAACCATCGAGTTCTGCAACTGATCTGAAGCGAATTGCTTCAGCAAATATCTGATTTATTTAGAGAACGGAACATTACAAAACTGAAGGTCCTGTTCAAGGTCTTGGTGAAGTCCTGGGGCAAAAGGAAGTTCAAGTTCCTACTAAATTTCAAAAATTCGCCAACACGAATCTTTTGGTATTTTTGGTGCATATTTCCAATGATATCTTTCAAATGTTTGCGTAACGCTGTATTTAGGAAAGTGTTAATCCTGGATGTACACATTCATTATTTTTGAAAATTTGCCTAAAAATCAAAACCTTTCATCGCTTTATGCTTTTCGAAATCTTTCCTAGGATCGTAGACAGTTCCTTAACAAACTTTTTCATACAATGCAGGTTTATAATTCACAAATTCAATAGAAATTTATGAATATATAAAATATTGCAACTAATTAATAATTCATCATATCATTTTTAAGCCTTAGTTTTCCGCGTCTTTTTGTATCTTAAGGAATCAAATTTGAACCTAGATTCAACCACAAACAGAAACATGGTTGGACAGATTAGCGAATAAGAATTCTAAATACGAAAGTTGTAACTGTCACCGCCAGCGCAGAAATTGTGCTAGTGCAGTTCTAAAAAGGGAAACAAAGAGAAACGAGGTTTTCTGTGGCCTGCATTTTCCGAAAGATTAACCCTTCAACCACGCACCCATTTTTGGAACATTAGCACAAGAGCGGGGTCATTTTGACCCCAAATTGTTAGACACTTACTCTTTATTTCATTAGCTATTTGTACAAAAATAATATAGAATCAAAGTATAAGAATATTTTTTCGTTAAAATACCTTTTATTGAAGACCCAAATGCGATTTTAAACAAGAAAAAAGAAAGTTGAACTTATATAATTTTTTTCTCCTTTACTGTATTCTTTTCTTCTCCGCTGCGCACGTTCATACGCGTCCATAGACATAACGTTAAATTAACCTGAAACGTTAGCACAGGCACGGGTTGACCCCAACGCCCCCAGTAAGATGTTAGAAATCTCCTTTCACAGATCTAGCTCCCTTATGAAGGTACAGGAAGGAACAGGGGCAAGTGTGTAGAAATTCCTAGAACTTTTTAACAAAAGAGAAAGGGTGGGGTCAAAACGACCCCGTGCGTGTGCTAGCGGGTTAAATAACTAAAAATGCTATGTTAACTATGCTTAACCAAATCCAGCAATCACACACTTTGCGCTTAGAATTCTGTTTCTTTTCACCTTCCAGAAGACGCGCGTAGGTAGGAGATACTTATATGCTGTTTCTTACAAAAATAAATGCAACTTCCATTTATGTAATCTGTATTCATTAGTTCCATACAAATCAAAGATTATGTAAATAAAAAGGGCACTGAAGTTTATATAAGAACGATTATAAGTATGTAATATGATGCACAATATAAGTATCACCTGTATACGCACGCCTCCTGGAAAGTTAACATGGAAATGAGTAATAAATAATAAATATAAAAAACTTTAAAAAAAAAACGCTTTAACCGATGCATTAAAAAAGAAAAAAAATTCTCAAAAATCTGGAGGTCAAAACAAAAATTGGGAAAGCGTGAGGCGCAGGTAGAAAAGCTGTAAGTAAATTAGAATTGGAATCGCATTTATAGTATACTAGCTGATATGCCCGGCGTTGCTCGGGGTAAAAATATGTTCAAGAATCTCGTAGTTATTCGTACTCCATTTTCCCCTCCCCATCATTGCTACGGCAACAACAGAAACTCTGTCATATCTTGTATTTTTTGCCATTATCCGGAGTACAATTATCTTGTCTTTAGTGTTTTTGTCACTGACCGGAAAAAAAACCGCATAGTGTTCTTTCTTTTTCTCCTTTAGGACCTCTCCCTCCTGTAGGAAGTGGGCTCAACAATGTTGAGGGATTTTACACACTCATTATGACCATTAAAAATTTGTAAAATTAAATGGAGCATAGCGGAAAGAGAATAATTAACATCATCGCGTTGTGGTGCAAACATACTGAAATAGGTATATGCTATGAAATAAAAGCTAAATAAAATTTCTGCCTTTCTGTTAACATTCAAACAATATTTTTATCATAACTTTCACTATGGTGAAAATACCGGAATGAAGGATTTGATAAAACGATCAATGGTTTGAATTTAATTACAATAACAGAAAGCATTGCTACAAATTGTGTATGAAATAAATTTGAAATGTTTATTAAATTAAGGGAAAAAAACTCGTGACATTTAAATTGAAATCATTAAAAGGATAATTTTCTGCTCTTTGGGATGGTATGTAAATAATCTACGTGCAATATATTTTTCTGAAATTATTTTGCGAAAAACTGAGATAAAACGCCGATAATTGGCTTAATTTTCGTTATTTAATTAAATATCTTAGAAAGTAATTTTTGAAAGTTTGAAAAAGCAGAATTAATCTAGGAACGGACCTCAGAATGGCGTGTGCAAATTTCATATCAAGACTATTCACCGTTTATTAGGAGTTCTTGCGACAGATAGAACATTAATACATCTTTTTCCACCTTCGCTTTTTCCTCTTCCTACGATAGGAACTGGACTAAGTAGCCTTGAATGTTTAGCACACACTCATTAGGATCAGTTAAAAATTTGTGAAAATTAAACAAAACATCGAGAGAATAATTCACTAACGTCATTGGATCACTGTATAACCGTGTTAAAAGTTGTAAATTCTACAACAACCGGAAGTGAAAAGTCTACTTTGTTGTTTATGCTCAAAGAAAACAATATTTTCTTATATTATGTTTAACACTGGTAAAATCCCGCGCGCGAAACAGTAATTTGGCTTGAATTTATTTCTATAAGAATAAAAAGTATTGTTAGATATTGCTTTAAAAGATTTTTTTAAACCTTAATAACAATCAGAGAAAACACTTCAT
>BGPR01036915.1:4184-15333 GCA_013235015.1 Araneus ventricosus
AATCCTCAATTTTGGAGAGTAATAGCGGATTCAGAAGTGGGTGGAGTTAAACGTGAATGATACAATTCATGATTCTTCGTTTGGTGAAACGAAGCAGTGACTTAGGCTTTAGAAATCTTTTATTCCAAATAAAAAGACTTAAGTCGAGTTCTTCAATGCCTATGCGTGACTTATTTTATACCAAACAACAGGAATTTGATACAACATGTATTTTTGATACTTGTCTCGTATATGCACTTGATTCGTTTAACGTATGCAAGTGAGAGAGCTGACTGGTTTGAATAGAATTATCATTTTAGTCTTAACACTTAAAGGCCCAGTCTTTAAGCAACATACCCAATTTTGTCTCCTGAAATCTTGAGTCTTATTCTCAAGATTTTGGAAGACAAAAAGACACCAATGCCTGTTGTTGCCAATAAGATACATATTGAAAATTTTATTAAATCAATTTACAACATATAGATGGAAGCCTGAGTGCTGATAAAAAATAAAATGATGCTTTTGAGGCTGCATCTTTTTTAACTTTGTTTGTATGCTTGAGAATACCATATTTTATTCTACAATGTTGCAGGAAATTCCTTATCTGTGTTATTAGTTATTAAAATTCATCTATGTTTAATGTTATAGATTTTAAAGACAAATAAATATCTTTTTTCTGAAATAAAGACCAGTGTTGTCAGTCGATAACATGCTGTTTTTTAGCCATAAACCATAAACAAAATAGGATTTTTTTAAGTATTTTCCCCATGTTTTATTCAAGTTTCCCGTGTTTTATTTTTAAATCAATTTTTAAAACATCGGACTTTTAAGGGTTAAGAAAAATAGAATTTTAATCAAAGAATTTTGAACGATTTCTTGTTAAATTACATTTTGGATAAAATTTAATTTGATTTAAATTGCATCTTTATCATGATTTTTTTTGCTGATATTTGGGTGGTATATGCTCAGGGGTGGCGCCAGTGAGGGACGGGGGGGCATGGCCCCCTGTCGGGGAAGCTGTGCTCCCCTTCGGTGAATATTTTTGTACCCATTCACTCAATAGGGTATTCAACTAGTAGATAAATTAAGATCTGGCGAAAATTTGAGACCAATCTCATTACGCCCCTCCCCCCGTACAGCAGGTCATGCTCCTTTGTCGGGCAGACCGTGCCACCCGTCGGGCAGACTCTAGCGCGACTCCTGTATATACTATTGGTTTTATTTACTTAAGCAACAAAATACCAAAGGGGCCCATGAAAACGCCACACTTATATTTTTTATGAATGTGATATTCTTAACTTTAATTGGGCAAATAATACTTACGAAAAGAAAAGGATTTTGCGATACCAATGCATGATTGCATAATCGCATTTGTTATTACTCTTTCCTTTAAAAATGGGGCAGTTTCGTGTATTAACCCTTAAATGCCCCGTGTTGCCTTTAAGAAACATACCCACTTTGGTCTTCTAAATCTTGAGAACAAGACTGAAGCTCTAACGCTTGTTGTTGCCAATAGGATACAAAATCCGAAATTATCCGGATACTTTTCATCATATAGTGTACACTATGTGATCAAAAGTATTCGGATACTTTCGGATTTTCACATTCTTTAGAATTTCTCCGGAAAGGTTCAATCAACTGCCCTTGAACTTCGGCTATGTAAAGAAAATTCGGTCACGAGGGCATTTAGGGGAAAGACTAGAAATTGATGAAGAAAACAATCTGGGCTCACTGCGTTCCATAGAAAGCTGATAATGATTTGAAAATTTCATCAATGGTTTTGCTTCATATGCATATTGCTTACATGCATTTTTGTAAAAATGGGAAGTACATTCTGGAAGATATATAGGTTTTCTTTAAACAATCCCAAATTTTCCCGCATGTTTTCTGCTTATAAAATGCAGTGTTTTCTTCCAAATTATACGACACTTACAGAAAAAGTGACAATATGTTAGAAAAGCATTGTTCAGAAATTTAAAATCAATACTTTGAATATTAGAGAAAATATGAGTATTTGTGGTAAATAATTTTTTGCTACGCATGCGCTAGAGATAGCGTAATTTTTTCTTCGTAACTTCAAAGACAGATATATATAGGACAACTTATATAAAACTTCCAGTCGAATACCATTACGATTTAGAAAAATATCGGCATTGAAGTGAACAGAATTTCTGCTTCTTTCTAAGAGAATCAAAAGAATGAGTGTTTTCCCTCAAATTAAGATTTTTTTAAACTTGAAGTTGCGAATAATTTTGTAGAATTTATTAAAGATTGAATATTCTAAATACTCAGGCACACTTATAAATAAAATTCATAAATTAAATTGCGGTTCGACGATTGCTATCCGAAGATTCAAGTTTTAAAAATATCAATTTTTGGAAAAACTCTCATCATTTTGTTTCTCTTGGGGAAAAAAGCAGAAATTCTGTTCGCTTCAATGCCGATATATTTCTAAATCTTAATGGTATTTGACTGAAAGCTTTATAGAAGTTGCCCTACATATCTGGCTTTGAAGTTATGAAGAAAAAAATTGCGCTACGTCTAGCGCATGCGCAGTAAAAAAATATTTACTAGAAATACTCATATTTTCTCTAAAATTCAAAGTATTAAATCTAAATTTTTACACAATGTTTCTCTAACATATTGTCACTTTTCCTGTAAGTTTCGTCTAATTTGGTAGAAAACTCTACATTTTATAAGCAAAAAACATGCGGGAAAATTTGGCTTGTTTAAAGAAAACCTATATATCTTCCAGAATATACTTGTTATTTTTACGAAACTGCATTTAAGCAATTTGCACATTAAACAAAACCACTGTTAAATTTGTGAATAATTATCACCTTTCTGTGGAACGGATAAAGACCAGGTCCTTTTTATCTTCATCAGTTTCTGGTCGCTCCCCTAAATGCCCCCGTGACCGAATCTTCATTGTAAAATGTGAGTTAGAGTCTTCTTTGCATGGTCGAAGTTCAAAAGCAGTTGGTATGGTCTTTCTGGAGAAATTCTAAAAAATATGAAAAGCCGATAGTATCCGGATACCTTTGATCATATAGTCTACCGAAATTTTTATTAAATCACTTACAATATAGAGATGACCAGGCTGATGAAGAAACAAAAATAAATTGATGTTTTTCACCTGAGGCTGCATCTTTTTCTCCTCGTTTACACGCTTAAGAACGCCATATTTTATTCTACAATGTTGAAGGAAATGCCTTATACGTATTATTAGATCTTAAAATTATTCATCTGTGTTTAAAATTATAGAATTCTATCAATGAAATTTCTTTCTCAAATAAAGCCCATTCTTGTCGGTTGGTAGGTAACAAACTGTTATCTGACGTAAAAAATACTTAAAACAAAAGAGGATATTTTGAAGCATTTTCCATGTTTTATTCAAGAAATGAAAGTCAAAAAAGATTTTAAAATCAATTTTTTAAAAAAAATCGGACATTTAAGGCTAAAATATGACAAAATCTAGGGCGGGTGTTCTCATTGGACAATGATGTAAAATATTTAGACATGGAAATTTTACAGCATTTCGAATGCATGAGAGTTGCCATGTTTTATTACGAAATTCGAATCTCATTCTCTCGAGTTTAGTTATATTAACGTCCCATTTTGAAGCAACATGAGGGCTATTTTGGGACGGATCTCGTAATTTTGCACCTTGGTCAGGTGACGAGGGCGACATCTGAGATGTCACGTTCAATCGAAGCTTCCGCACCACGCCAACGGGAGGACAATTGGCCTCTACGTATGATTTATCGTGCAACAGGCCCAATACACGACTGATCTTCAAAGGAATCAAATTTTGAACCTGGAACTCTTCTGCCACAAAGCCGAGATCTTGCCACTAGGCCACCGCGGGCTCCTTATTCTCTCGAATAGTTTCTTTAATCACTGAGATTTTGCTTTATTATTAAAAAAATCGCATTTGCTACGTCAAAAAAGGGATGATTGTTAGTAACAGATAACCAACAACCCCTTGAAAAGAACCCACCGTCTGTGATATTGTCCAACAATTAAGAGGACAAACGACTGTTAAACCTCGAAAATTTTCCAATTTTATGAAAAAAGTATATATTATTTTCCTGTCTTCTCTGAACAATTTAAAACAATACGCGTTTAAAAATTCCCATAATTATAAAAGTTATGAAGGAAACTGTATCATCTCTTCAATGTAAACATTAAATGTGGTCATATCTTTAAAGCGCTATATCTCATAATGTGTTGTTTTGATACTACGCGCACGATATCTCAAGAACTATTGGATATTTTTGCATACAATTTTTACCGGATACGTATTTTGCTATATTCTACAAATTGAACCACATTTTTAAACAAATTCTACAAAGAAGTGTTTTTGGGGAGTTAGAAAATTTGAAATTTTAACTATTTTTAACATTTTTATTTTAAATTGGAATATAAAATGGAAATTAAATTTAAATGTTAATAAATGGAGGTTCAGTTTCTTAAACAGACTGTTTAGGTTACTTAGATACCCAAAATATTGTGTTTAGAGAAATATTTTATTCGTAATCATGCGCGCAAGGTGATTATCTCATTTTTTTTCCAAAAATTAACCCATGTTGACTCTCTCAAATAAATACATATCAACATGAAGGTTTGAAAATGTGTGTACTATAAGAGAAATGATAGATATTTTTCTAGAAAAAATAAGCGAGTTTGTAAATTTCGTTGTTTCAGAGATATAGTGTATCTAATTTCACAATTTTCCACCATTTTTTCGAGGTCTAAGAGTCCCCTTAAGATTGAAGCGGTTTTACTTATGATTGAGGAAATGTTTTATATGGTTAACTAGCTACCAATGTAGAAAAATAAATGTGAAATTGCCAATGAAGTAGACGCCAATGCTCTGACAGATACATAAATATATAAAAGAAAAAATTAGAAGTAAACACCAATAAAGTACAAAATATCAACACAATGGTCAAAGTCTGACAATAATAAACGTTGAATATATGTATATAACCACTAGCCTAAAATGGGAGAAAAAGAATTATTGCGAAAAAATTGATGACAGGAAAAAGGAAATCACATTAAAAATCTTCCAAAAAATTAAATCCTCATAATAGAATATACTACAAAAATTTCGCTGTCATCCGGGTATTGAAGAAAACCCTAAATATTTTTACAATTCTGAAATCTAAAAAAAAATTTCGAATCTCTGTCACACATTTCTTATTGTTTAAAAGAGGCTTATCAGATTGAAAAAAGTGAGAACAAAGTTTATTCTTTATAATCTTCCTTTCCGAAACCGATGAAATATCTTCTTAAAAGAAAAATCTCATCCTCCTTTCCTTCGCTTTTGACCAACAGTGATGTTTTCTCAGCGATACATTTTTCATTTTTGGATGTGCATTGTCTCTTGTAAAAGTTTTATTAAAAAAACTGAGTCGATGAAATGCTTCTGAACAAAAGAAGCCTCTTCCTCAAAAGACGTCGTAAAAATTAATGAATTTCTTTGTTTAGCTTCAGCTCAGTATTTTTGCATGATAGTCTGTTTCAGTTTTCAAATCGTTTCTTCATTTCGATAAAAGTGAAAACTTTTGGTTATGATGCTGTTCCCGAAAAAGGTGAAAATATTTTGAAAGTTTCAGATTTGAAAGAGGTTTCTTCTTTATCTAAAGTGGAATTCGTTACAAAAAAAAGAGACAGAAAAAATTTTGGAAAGAAATGAAAGTAGTAAAAGAGTATCTGCTATTTTCCACGCTGAAGTGACTTCTCTTTGATGTTTGATGTTTGCTATGCTTTCATGGATTCGTTATTTGTTTAAGTAAACGTGTTTTACTTTCTTCAAACTTGCTTATATAACTCGCTTTAAAAAAATTTAAATATTTTTCAGTTATGTGAGTAAATATTTCATTTTTCATGCATTTTTAATTTCATGCTTTTCAGAACGTCTGAAAAACTTTCTAAAATTACTAAATATAAGAAATGGCAAAATATGCAATTATATATATATATATATATATAGCTCTTGTCATTATAATTGCTATGACACTGAATTGGTAAGCATTTAGTTATTTTCTTTGTTCTTATCTTGAAATATTTTGGAGATTTACTCCTATACTTTTTGCTTTTTTTCCAACAATTGGCTTTCGCAGAAGGTTGGCGCCTTTAAAATTCGAATTTAATGCGACATAATCGATTCCTAAGATCGATAGGCATTTGACTGTTGGAATTCCAATTCTGTGTTGTCTTTTTCATAGCAATAGTTTATAATCTAATTATCTTTCTGTATTTCTCTGCATGATTATTAATAAGGTAACATTATTTTATATTTAATTTTAATTATTGGTTTAATAGGTTTACATACTGAAAATGTTATTTGAGTTTTAATTGTTTGTAAAATATTTAACTATATATATGTAAGATCAGGCTTTATAAAAGGAGAAAAGGCAGTCCATTGTCATCAAGGAAAAGACGATATTTGTCCAAATCTTCATTTATTTAGGAATCAGGTTTTATTTCTTCATAATTAAAACATTTAATTTGTTTGCAGCTCCATGACCAGAATTTCAGAAGTTTACGCCCACGCGCGCGTTGTTGTTGAATGCTTACATGCTGGCGTGAAAAAGGGGCTGAAATGAATGCGCAGAACGCTTAAGTACCCAGAATAGGGAATTCCCCTTGAAACTCGTGATTTGAAAAGAAAGTTGTAGTGCGTTAATTATGTTGAAAGTAGAAGTATTTAAAATGAGGTGTCGTTAAGATTATTTAGGAAAGTTAAAAAATTAAATTATCACAATTTCCCCCCTCCGCAAGAGTCGTACGACAGCAGGGCCCTTGCTATCTCAAAACCTGCGAAGTTGGACAAGTTACCCTTAAAATATTATTAAAATTTTGATAAATTGTTTTAATTGCTGGTCATGGGCTTGAATTTAAGAATATCAACAATAAATTTACAATAAGATATACAATTTTTAAAATGCACTTCAGTGAGTACAAGTAAAAATAAATGCAAGGATATTTACAAAAACATAGAAAATATTCATTTAAATATAAAAATTATTTCAATATGTACACAAAAATTTTAAATTAAATATGTTCCCTGGAGTACTCCAATAAACGCTAGCTAGTTGACTGTAGAAAAAAGTTCCATTCATGTGATGAAAAGTCCTTCAAATAAAAGTTCTTTCAATAATAATTGAACTACTGATTTGTTATATGAAAAATAATTTAATGTAAATATTCAATTGTATATGCAACTAAAATGGTATGAAAAAACATTGATAAATAAAAATACAAATGTTTCAAATAAAAAAATAAGAATATACTAATGTTTGATGTCAGTGACATTTCATTGAGTTTAACATCAGTGACAAAAGTATTTTTTGTTAATCTTGATGATGTTGCCTAAGCAACTGGGAGTATCACCAAGTCTGGGCAAAAAAGGGACAAGGTCTTTGTGATCTGTTTCATGCATTCTCCCAGAGAGAGAGACAATGCACAAAACAAAACACAATATTGTTAAACACTGTTTTTAAAACAGTAAGTCTCATTTCATTTATCATCGTTTTGTTCTTTGGGAAACACCAAAGAAGAAAAATATGTAAGACTCAGCCCTCCATGGGGAAATGATTTTAGAACGGACCGACTCTTACCAAAAGGGACAGAATTATAAAGGCAAGACAAGGTTTTTTTTTCATGTAGTTAATTTATTATTCATGACTTAATTTAAGTTTATCTGGTGAATGAAAACATCTTAATTTAGAAATATGCACAATTTGTGTGGCTTGTTTTGTTAAAGGATTTGGTTTATTAATTTCATAAGTTACTTCCGAACATTGTTTAATAACTTCATATGGGCCAGAAAAGGGAGGAGTTAATTTTCTAGTATTGGGATAATGGAATTCTTCATAAACAACAAGATCACCTGGATTAAATTTCTTGTCAACAAAACGTGCATCATATCTTATTTTGTTTTTGTTATGATAGTCTATTGTTCTTTGTAAAGCCAAATTACGAGCTTCGTTAACAGGTTCATAATAACTATTTTGACCAATAGGGGAATCATAAGGTAATGTACCAAGCAACAAGTAGGCAGGTGGATATTTGGTTATTGAATGGGGAGTTAAGTTATACTCATTAGTAACACTTTCTAATAATTTAGTCCAAGGAAATTTAGTGGAAGTGGAATTAACTTTACATTTAAGCCTAGTTACTAATGATTGATTAACACGTTCAACTTTGCCATTTGTTTGTGGGTGATGGGCTGTGGTTAAAAGATGTTTAACGTTATAATTTCTTAGGAATTTTTTAAATCGAGAGGAAGTAAATGCAGCATTTCTATCAGTTAATAATTTTACAGGGACTTGAATTTGGAAAATTTGTTTTAGAATATTAATGTAAATTTCAGAGTTTTCATTTTTTGAAGGGAAAGCCCAAACATGTCTTGTCGCATGGTCAATCACAATATGAAGAAATTTTTTTGTTGAGTTGTAATAATTGAAACCTCCAACAGTATCTACAGAAATACATTCGAAAGGTGTACTAGTAAAAGGTACTTGTTGGAGTAGGCCAAATCTTTTTTGTTTTCGCTTTTTGTTAAGTTGACAAATAGAGCAATGTTTAACAAATTCAGTTATATCAGAGGTAATATTAGGCCAATAATACTGAGGAGTAATTAAATTTAACATTTTTTGGACACCAGGATGACCAAATTGTTCATGAGCTTGATTTAACAATTTAAGTCTTAATGAAAATGGCACAACTATTTTGTACAAATTTCTCTTTTTTATTACTATTACATCTTTAACTTCATGATACTTAGGTCCACAGAGATTATCATTTTTTTGTTGAGTTTTTATTTCATTTATGTCTAACAAATGTACTGCATGTTGAAGATGGTGAGGAACTGGATGCCTAGATAACATATCTGCTTCAATGTTAGTGCAACCTTTTTGATATTTAATTTCATAGTCAAACATACTTAACTTTAATGACCAGCGGAATAACCTACCTCTTAAGTTTTTAACATTTTTGAGCCAAACGAGAGCCGCATGATCAGTATGAATGACAAATTTTTGACCGTGGAGGTAATAGTAAAATTTATCCAAAGCATCAACTATTGCAAGACACTCAACTCGGTTATAGCATAATTTTTTTCATAGTCTCTTAAAGTTCTAGAATGATAAGCTATTGGATGTAAAATATCAGAGGCATCAGGTTGTTTCAAAACAGCTCCAACACTTTTTTGTGATGCATCGACAAAAACATGACAAGTTACATCAGGGTTATATAAATTTAAAACCGGTTTAGTTGTTAGGGTTTCTTTAAGCTTGTCAAATGCATCCTGACATTCATTTGTCCAGTTAAATTTTACATCTTTTTTCAAAAGCTGATTTAAAGGATATCTAAGCTTAGCATATTGAGGAATAAATTTATTGTAAACATTTACAGAACCTAAGAATCTTTGAAGTTCTTTAACATTAGTGCGTGGTTGCAATTTTTTGATAGTTTCAATATTAGCATTATTAGGGGAAACTTTACCTTGTTCAATTTCATAACCCAAAAAGCTAATTTTAGTTTGGGCAAAAACACATTTGGATAGTTTCAATTTAATGTTTTCTTTTTCACATATTTCAAAGATTGTTTTAAGATGTTTCCAATGTTCTAGTTCAGATGAAGAGTACACAATGATATCATCAAAATAATTGCAAGCAAAATCAATTTTATATTTAGTTAATATTCTTCGAATTAATCTATTAAAAATGGCAGGAGCTACTTTAATGCCAAATGGTAATCTGCACCACTCATATAAGCCAAAATTTGTGCAGAAAGCTAGTTTTTCAGTATCTTTTGGGTGAATGGGCACATGCCAATACCCAGAAGCCAAATCCAAAGAGGAAAAAATTTTTGCTTTTGATAATTTATCTAGTAGACTATCCATGAGGGGTAAGGGTTCAGAGTCTGATTTGCATAGAGCATTTAATTTTCTGAAATCTATGCATAATCGAGTCTTTTTACCCTCATCACGTTTAAAAGCTAAAGTTACAGGAGATGAATAGGGACTATTACTTTCTTTAATTAAACCAGCTTGCAACAATTTCTCAACCTGACTCTTTATTTCTTGTTCCTCAACAGGAGAAGTACGATAAGGTCTCAAACTAACTGGCAAGTCAGAATTGAGCACAATTCTCTGTGGTTCAACTCTGAGTGCACCAACATCATACTTGTCCTTTGAAAAAACTGAATCAAAATTTTTTATTATGTCTTTTACTTCTTTTCTTAACTCACATTTATTCTCTGTGACAGACTGAGGAGGGTTAACCTGATCTTCAGTGGTCTGAGAACAATGGGAGTTTATTTGTTTACATTCAGAAATATGTAAAGAAATGTTTTGTTTGTTTTTATCATTTGAATGATTTTTATCATTTTGACTTTTATTCAAGTTTTTTCCATTTTGACAAATTTTTTGTTTACTGCAGTCTATAGTTATGTCATATTTTGACAATTCTGGCATTCCTAGGATTATATAAGGTAAAGTATGATCTAGAACATACATAGTCACATTTTTGTTTATGGTACCAATTTTTAATGAAAATGTACATGTTTTAGTAAGGCTAATTGTACCCCGGGTTTGCTGCACAACTATACCTTGAACATTTGTCATTTTTAAATGGTTTTTTGTCACTAAATCACGTGGGATTAAAGAGATAGTTGAACCAGTGTCTAAAACACATGGCAACGGTTTTCTTTTGTAGTATCCGGATACTGTAGGTAATTGTCATTGTTGATTTTCCTCCTTTGGAGGGTCAAAGTTAGGTGGAGCAGGATTGGGAGATGGTAATTGTCCTGCAGAAAGTCCAAATGGGCAAGTTTGTACCCAGTGATAAGCATTGGCAATGCCTTGTTTTGTGCAAAGCCAGCATGGTGAAGGTGGTAGTTTCTCTTGAAAATGGGTGTTAGCATTACTAAAAGGTCTGAAAGCTTGCCTAGGTGGAGGAGTTTGGTAATTGTTATTTGGCCTGAAATTTTGCCTGGGAGGAGAATTTGGTTGAAAGTTATTTGGAATAAAATTTTGCCTGGGTGTAAAGTTATGGGGCCTAAAATTTCTTGGCTGCCATTGGTTACCATTAACAGAGTTTGTTTTTAAATTTTGGGTGGCAGAATGTGTGTGGCTAGGGTTAATTTGATTTTCATC
>BGPR01036916.1:0-15333 GCA_013235015.1 Araneus ventricosus
AACTTAGAAAACGAAGAATTTTCCACCACAAATAAGACGCCTTCGAAGATTAAGTCTTCGTTTCAACGTGACATTCATCACGACAGGTTTATGCTATACATAGAAAGAAAAGAGTGGAATTTATATGCCTTTTAAAAAAATAATCTACTCATTCAGAAAATACATTTGGAAAAAAATATGAAACAATTTTCTCCCGTAAAATTATAAAAATTAAGGTGTAGATTCTTCTACCTTTTCGTGGTTCACTAAAACTCCCAACTTTTTAAAGAATTTAGTGTTTCTTTCCTTGATAAAATTCTTTCTGAAGCTTCTTAAAAACTTCAAGGGAAAAAATGAACAGTTCTGTTAAAACGTAGTAAAAAGATTCCAGAAAACATTTCCGTGTAAAAATGTTATTTTTGAGGCGATTAAGATTTCTGAACGGTAATAATATTATAATGAAGTTCCACGGATTCCTCGCTATTTTTTTGTAACTCCTTTTCACGCAATTTTAGCACTTCATTTATTTTTTATATTGTTAAGACACTGTTAATTTTACAAATATTAGTAGGAATCTAATTTCAGTAAGGGACAAGTAACTTAGTCAAGTCTTTTATTTGTAAGCTAGAAACTTGTAAGAAGTTTCAATTGAATTAGACAAATGAATTTTTTACGTTCATTAGAAATTCAAAAAGCACTATACTGATATTATTATTATGGTTCTCGCAAGAATTATGTTTCTTATATAATAAATTTAAAGAGTGTTCGAAAAGTTTAACTTCAGTTTTAATTCATTATATATATGCATTTATCATAGGTATACAAATTAAAAAAAGAAAGTTGCGCAGAATTTATTGAAAAAAATCTGAGGATTATATATTAAGAATTACAAAATTTAAAGTTTTATGATAACGAAACCTTTTGTAAAAAGTGCAACATTTCAAATTCTGATCGTATAATAATCTTATTAAATCAAGTAAAATTTCTTGAATTCAATATTTATGTTTTCTTATTTTTGATGTTTTTGTATCCGTATACAAAACATCTGCATCCGCATACTGTAACCGTACTTGAGTGCAAAACAGTAAAAACGTGCGTGTTGATACCGACCCCGTATAATTATGATCAAAGGAACTGATAATATTGATTTTTTTCTATAAGATCAATATTCGGAGAATGATGACTTTGACTCGAAAACAAAACTGTCGCACCAGATTGTGAAAGAGTCGGGTTGACATCTCCATATGATATTCTACTGTCTGTCTGCTACGAGAACGCTATCCGCCAAATTGTCTCTATGACGGCGGTCGCTATAGCAACTAGTTATGTTAAGGAAGATCCTTTTTAAATAGGAGGAATCCGACGGAAATCGAGGTTTTCTTGGTTGCACGTTACCTCCCATTTAGAGCTAAGTGTGCCAAAGTAACAAATTTCAATGAACGTCTACCTATTCGAAATGCGTTTCTCCTAAAATGACATGTTTCTATAGTGACCGCCGTCAGCTAGATGTCGAGCAGAGTTCTCTTTGTGGACAGATCGTATTCAAACAAGAGTTTTCATGTTTTATGAGAGAAAATTTGATGATTCATACCTCTATCTAAAGTTGTATTAAGCAATAAATATTATATATCTATACTGATATTTTATTTTATTTTTTTGTTTAAGAATTCACCTTGTTATTCAACGTAATACATAAACTAACTGCCATATCTGTATTGCGTTAATGACGCTAAATTCGTTTTTGAACACTTTGTAGTGGCTGAATTATAGCTCACTGAATTTTTAACTTGTTTTGCTAATATATTTTTGTTTCTTTTATTATATTTAATTTTCTTCTTCATTGTAATTTTGTTGGAAACAGTTAAGAAAGATTGATGAAATTTTGTTTTTTTAATTTGATGGCAATATCCTGTTGGCAAAAGTCATAGAAATAAACGCTGTTTGAAATTTAGAATTCGCATTTCTCATTTGATATGCAAAACAAACATTTTGCTGATAATGTTTCTTTATATTAATAAATAGGCAACTTTATTTAAGTTGATTTGTTTCGTGTTTGTAAAGATGAATTTTGTAATTAAGATAAAAATTTTATTCACTCGTGTATTTTTGGTGACAATACATTATTTTAGCATTGTCGCAGATTAATTACTAGTGAATCAATTAAATCTACATTAAATATTCGTGGCGCCGCCATCTGGTATTGAATTTCAGAAAAAAAATTATTCCATAATAATCAAAATAATGAATTATAAATTAAAAACTAAAAGACAGAAAATAATTGAAATAAAAATCCCTTTTTAATGTTGTAACAAAAGTGTATTTTTAAAAACTGTTTGCATTAAAGTCCTTATTTAAAAAGAATTTTGACATACAACCATTCAAAACATTATATTATTTCAATTTTCGGTTCTTTTGGGTGCAACAAGCAAACACAAATTATCAAGAGTCACTTGAACATAATAACTTGAAACACTTCTTTGTTTTTGGATTATGATACAATAGTTTACTCTTAATGTTTGTTTCTCTTTTTCGTATTCAAAATTTTTCAATTTAAAAATGTGTTGTAAATCAATAACTTTCTAGCCACAGCCCGATGAAATAGGAGTAGATCTTCTAAAGAATAGGCGAAAGTAAACTGAAGGGGGCATTCCGAGAAGACCCTGCTAATTAATCTTTAAATTTCACTATACAGAAACGAACAGTTTTCTTTAAGTAACTTTTGTTTTGAACTTGAACATAAAAAAATATATATTTCTATCTTCTTTTTTACTAAACGTTTATACGCATAACTCATATTATTAAGATGTCTAGAAGGATGAAAACACTTACTCAAGAAAAAAAAAAAGTCGAAAAAAATTGTGTGGTGTTTACATAGATAATGCCTAACCCGACGGGTTCCTGTTTACAGAGAAAATGCCTAATCCGCACGATTGTACCGGTGCGCTCCTACATTGGAGGGAAGTGCTAAATTTTTTAAATTTCTAGCCTCTCTTGACGCCCTCAGGACGGGTTCCCGGCCTGCACCCACTTTGCTCAGCACTGCCCCTGCCACCTATCTGCTTCGAGACTCTCAGCCACTACTTTTTTCAATTTTAAATACTGCATGAAGATCAGTGGAACAGACTATAAAACCATAGTAGATTTCATATTATTTGTAGACAACAGATTCCTTTAAAATTGTAAAATCTTCCAATAAACCTCATCTAGTTGTAATGTTTTGTATATCTTTTTCAGGCAATTTGGCATGAAAGTCTTCAGATCTATAAATACAGAATGATATCGCCCTAACTAAACAGTTTCCATCACCTACAATAGGTATTTTACAATATTTTTGACACGCCATTTTGATGGAACTGTTGGAATTATTGATGAAGACAAAAGTCATCGCAAAATTAAAAAGTTTATTCCAGAAACAACTTCATTCTCTCATTGAACAATTCTGCATCCCTTAAAAGTTTTTTTAACAACATCTAATTTTCTTGTTGCCAATATAATAAAAATTAATTTAGGAAGGAAACAAAATCGTTGGCTATTGATTTTAAATTAAATATTAACTAGAACAAAGCTAATAATATTTATGACTTAAGAAAATCGCCTGTTATTAAAGTTAAATTAAATAGGAATGAAATGCAATATAACTGCATATAAATGGAAAATACAATTTTAAACTTACGAAAATGAATCGAAACATTCTGATTCTTTAGTTATTTGAAAGAAGTGACGTAATAAATTAACGAAATCGGTCCAGTTTTTTAGCTCAGGAACACGGTACTATTTTGCAAATAAGTCTCCGTTATTACCGTTATTCCTTTTATTTTCCAATATATTTCGACAATTAAGAGCGCTGGGCAGCAGACGACCCTTGATCACATATCCAGACGTCATAAGCTGTCATATGAAATAAAAATTGTCGAAATCCGTTGGGTGGTTGTGGCTGGATAACTGCCTAACGGTTTTTCCCATAGAGAATATGTGGTGGAGAATTTTTTTTGATTTCGTTCAAAAATGGAGGAGGTGGGGGCAGGCGACCCTTGATAAATAGACGTCATAAGCTTTCATATAAAAAAAATGTCGAAATCCGAAAGATTGTGGCTGGCGAACTGTGTAAAGGTTTTTAGCATATTATTTGAAGTATATAAATTTCTTACAGTGGTAGTAAGATCTAAGACTGCCTATAAACTAAAAAAAAATAATATAAAGATGAAAAAATTTCCGGTCTTAAATGGGATATCGGTAGATTAAATCATTGTTTGCAGCATGTGTTGTGTGTGCATGTAGCAGTTTCTGTTGTCCAGCGAAACAAAAAAGTTCATTTTGTTCAGCCTTTAAAAAACTCATCCATTCATTCAGAAAATGCGTTTAGGAGAAGCAAGAAATTACCTGCTCTTTCGAAATTAAGGAAAAGAAGTATCTTTTTTTCTTACTTGATTCTAAAAAAGATTGGGCTTCAAAGAATTCAGGTTTTTTTTTAGTAAATTCTTTAAGAAAACACTTAGAAACATTGAAGAAAGGGAAAAAAATTATCCCTAAGAACGTGTACTAAAATGTTTTAAGAATAATCTAAATATAAAAAGTATGCAAATGACATTTTTGTGGGAATTAAGATTTACCGCACAGTATTAAAAAATATGATAATGTTTCTCTAATTCCTCTTACTTTCCTTTAACTTTTCTTTTAGGAAATTATGGCGGTTAACATAGCATTTTCATGCACTCAAGATATGGTCGATTTCTCTACAGTTTTATGGGAATTTAATTTCGTACAGATAAAAGAAAGTGCTTTAAGAGTTACTCTTTTAAAACCGGAAATTTCTTACAAGTTAGCGTTGATTTTGAAATAAGATTAAGGCTTAAAATAGAATACATTTTATTTTCTTTGTCTTAAGACTAGATTATTTTTGCAAAATTTAGTGCTAAGGTTAAGTATATAGTAATTCTTTAATATTAGTTACGATAATACATAATATTATAAACTGGCCGCCTTCGGCGACCAGCTTGTTTGCCGGAAATATAATTTCAATTGAATCTCTTATGCAGAATTTGATATTCATGGTTCTCTTAACAATTTTAAATTTAAAATTGTGATAGATATTTAACCCATGTTCTTTCAGTAGCTTTCCACCTGATCTGTTCTGTTCGTTGTCTGCTTGAACGTCCCTAATAGAGTCAAGTGGCTGTGTTATGAAACATAAAATTGCGCATTGTCGACATCAACTTCACTCTTAATCCTCTTTCAAAATATGCATTTGATTTAAACTTTAAAATGGCGCGTCACATTTTACTTCCAGCCGCGTGTTAACTGGAGGAAAATACTCTGATTAAAACATTGAATATCTAAAAAGACAGAAAATGATAAAAGCAATTTAATTGGTGTGCGCAAGTGCAGTAACCTCCAGGAAAAAATTGCGAAGTATAAAGATATAAATACTAATTAAGGTAATTTTTAATTGTGAAATAGTTAAAAATAAAATAATAACAAACAACGATAAGAAGCATAAAGTAAGCAAAGCATTACACATTAAGATATTATCTTAGCTTTCAAAAATGATAGAGAAAAACGCAAATAAATGAGAACGGTTTGAATTGCGTTGCAACGATGAAAAGTATTATTATAAATTATGCCAAAAAATATTTTTTAAATTTATTAAAATTACAGAAAAAAATCGTACGACATCGTGATTGATATCATTGAAAAGGTAATTTCTTGATCTTTGAAATGACGTAAAAATGATTTTTGTACTGTAAAGTTTTCGGAAGTTATTAAGGAAAAACTCCAAACTGTTGCTTATTTTTTATTAATTAAAATTTCAAAAAAGGGCTCCGAGGTGCACATTCCCACCCTCCAAAGTATGTTTATACCAAATTTCGGAGCTCTATATTTATCGGTCTGCGCTGTAGAAGACTAATACACAGACACACGGAAACACAGTCACACGGAAACACAGACACACGGAAACATAGACATGCGGCAACACAGACATTTCTCCTTTATTATTAGTAGAGCTTATATTATCCATTATATTATTTCGTGATGTTAGTTGCGTAATACAGTAGAACCTTGATTACCCGGGCCTATATTTCTGTTAACCGAGCCGGAACAAGAAATTCGGAATGTGTTTTCCGTTTTCCAAGTCAAGAATTTTTCAGAAAAAGGTGTCAAAGTTGGCATCGAAATCGATTTGCACGGTGCGAAGGCTTGAGAAACCAACACTGACCCAGCCTTTCCTGATGGATGTAAGGTCCGTCAGTGCGAAGGCTTGTGAATTATCGTTATTAGGATGTGATCTTTCATAATTCAGGAAGATATTTAGAGAAAAAACAAAAACACAGTACCATTCTTCAGCGCTTCAACAGTGATGTTAGGAAATTTCATGCGTTTTCATAAGAAAAATATAGCATCGTAAAATTCATCGGAAAGTCTCGGGTTGTTGAGCAGGGGAAACATTCTTCTGTAAACACGCTTAAAGAATCATCGGGCGAATTGAAAGGGAACAGTGAAAATCAGTAACATTCATGAATCATCTTATCAAAACTGGTTAATGTATCGAAAATACATGCAAGAAATGTGATCTATCTCTAATATTAATAAAGAGGAATGTCCGTGTGTGTGTCTGTTGGCGGTGTGCAGAACATACCGTAGAAAATAGAGCTACCAAATTTGGCACAGTTATACTTTGGATGCTGAAGATGTGCACCTCGGAGCCGCTTTTTATTTAAAAAGTATTTAATTAATTAATTATTTAAAAATTAAATCAAATTTCGTCGTTTTCTGCCAATAACTTCTGTTTGAATTGCTCGACAAAGAAATTTTTTCATGTCAGTTTAAAGAGCAAAAAAGTGTCGTTTCAATAATGCCAGTTTTATTATTGTAGAAAATTGTATCTATTTTAATAAATTTTTAAAGTCATCGGAATTTTAAGGTCGCTGGTTGCGAGAGTAGAAATTGACGTAGGGGAGGCGGGGCGTAGCAGCTGTAATGGCCTCGAGTATCTTCAGAACAAAAGTATCATTGATGTAATCGCTTCGGCAGTGCATATACTAAAATTGGAACGATACAAAGAAGATTAGCATGGCGCCTTTGCAAGGATGGCACGCAAAATGGCCAAGCGTTCCACATTTTTAACATTGATCTGAGAAATACGCTTCAGCTCCTAGCCTTAAAGAGTTTACTCTAAATCTAAAATTAGCCCCACAAAATTCTTTGAAAATCTCCCTATCATTAAAAATCCCTTCATTTAAATTGTAATCGCTCCAGATCAATTCATATAAATAATTCCTTTCTTTTCAGCATTCTTTGCTTCGCTCCCAATTTTTTTTTCTTGCCTATACTCCATGAAAACTGATTCAAACGTTCCCTCACACGGACTCGATAGCGCAACGGTTACACATCTTTCTTCCACATTTCACCCAACACTTTGTCTCCGTCAGCGTCAACAAATACTTCGTCACCTTTTCCCCCTCTTTTTTGCATACCTAAAAGGAAATATTAGATTTAAATTCTTCCAATACTCTGATTTAACTTTTGCTTATTTTATTTAATACTATTTTCTCAGTACTTTTTAAACATTTTTTGAATTTTAAAATTCTCTCCTCATCTAACTGTTTCTCAAATTTTACAAATTTTTTCTCCACAGCGTTATTATCGGCGATTAATTAAGCCTAATAGGTAGCTTTAGAATGGTAAATTTGGTTTTATTAACTATTATTGAAACGTATGCCTGTTTTAGTTCATTTTCATCATTTGCTATTATTAGCTATTATCCGACAATTTGTGTTTTTATAGTTTATAGATATTCAATTTCTTAGTGTGTGTTTGTTGTTTTGTTATGCACAAAATAATTGTTCAAGATTTGTTTTTTTATGCATTTTAATTCAATTTATATATATATTTTAATGGTTGTTTTCATTGACTAGATTTAAATGGTTGTCATGAATTTAGTTTTGTGTTTCATAAAATGTGGTAATTTTTTTTACAGTAAAAACTTTATTTAGTTATTTTGAGTTTTAATATGTAGATTATTTTTAGCTGAGAAATTTAATTATTGCACTTCAAATTTTTCGTTACTTATTATCTTTTCCATTTTTTGAAGAATATTTTTATTTATCATTTTTTAACACTTAAATATAAGGGATTAACTCAAGTTGATTTTATGCGAAAACTTCCTGTACATTTTCGTTTTGTGTATAAAGAATTATAATTCGTTTATACGAACTAACCTGTTCATTGTAAGCGCTTTAAAATTCATTTCTTTGTCCTTATTGCAATTATTGCTTTCAGCTTACAGAAATTGAAATGTCGAAAATTTCAGCCTTTATTGCCTTATTACTATTAACACAAGACTGGCGAACCAGCTAGTCGCCGTAGTCGGCTAGTATACTATATAAAACACAAATACCATGACTCACACACTCACCACGAAATCTCTGAAACCACGAGGCCTAGAAATTTGAAATTTAGCAGGTGGTTGCAGTTTGGGCAGAAGGTGCTCACTAAGGATTTTTCGAAATTTTAATTAGAATTTTTATTAAATAAAATTACCTTCAATTTTAACGTTTTTTCTCAATAACTTCGGAGCATGTTGTCTCACAAAAATCATTTTAACATCATCTTAAAGTTAAAGAAATTAACTTTTTAATTAGACCAATTTAATTTCCTTGCGACATTCTGTTTCATTTTAATTAATTTTTGAAAATGTTTTCAAGCACAATTTTCCGCGGTGAAACGGGACGGAGCAACGGCGTTAACTACCAAGGTTACGGTTCTATTTTATCACTGGAGGGGGAAAGGGTTGTTGAAGGGGAGGTACTGTTGATTTACGAACTAGGCAGAAATGCTGCTCAGTCATAGTTCACTCTGGGTGTCTAGCTAATCGGCGCTGCCAAGTGGCGCTGCATATTCGGCTTTTGCGGCCATATTTGACGTTTATCATTTTACCAATGAGTGACAGATGAATTGAGTGAGAGTTGTTTGAAACGCAGTTTTTAAATTTCGTTAGCTTTGATTCATCATATAGAATTGTATCGCTGGCCTTTTAAAATTACTTCTTTATATATTTTACTGTTTGCCAAATACAATAAAATATGCACTTTTTTATCCATCTTTCTTGAGTTATTACGGGTGAAACGGCGACAGATAATGCTATAATTAATATAAAATACAATAATAAAAACAAATTCAAACGGGAGAACCAACTGGTCGCCAAAGGCGGCTAGTAACTAATAAAATAGTTTGCCAAATCGTTAGTACGTGGTAGTACATGCGCATTTATTTTTATAATTTCAAATAAACAATTTTGGAAAACCTTGTCGAAAAAAAAAAGAAATCATGAATTAAAATTTAGTATCTATTAACCGGTTAACCGAGATGATTACGATGCCATGATAGAGATGATACGGATAATCGAGATTCTGCTATAAAATTTTATCTACACTTGTAATTGTAGTGGCATACTGCAGAAAAATTCTATCCAATTAACAGAACAGGCTCTTAAATGTATTTTGCTCATAATTTAGTCTTCAATGAGATTAAACATTGCTCATCAGCTTCTGTACAATTGCATGGAGATAATATTTTCATCTTCATCTGAGAAACCTGACAGAGTGAGAGAATTTAAACTATAAAACGAAGAGTTTTTCATCCCTTTGAAAAGTAACATTCACATTTTGTTATCTATAGTAAAAAAGTGAAAATGGCTCGGATTAAAAAAATATCCACTCGTTCATAAAATGCATTTAACAAACCAGCGGGAATGGTCTCCTCTTTTCTCATATCCGCCCCAACACAGGTGGGGAAAAACGCGCGAATCTGTCCGGCCTTTTTTCTGTGACGTAGAATAGTGAAGAAACCGAATATGCAATTTGAACGCCTTTTTTTAAACCGATTGAAACGAAAATTGGCACGGATCTATAATCAATGTTAGCAGACCTCATATCAGCTTTTATTTATCTAAGTCATAGCGTTTAGGAGTTATCGAGTTCAGAAGTATGCGATTATACAGACCGACAGACAGCCAACGCGTTGATGGATTTTGTCTAAAATTTGATACAGACCTACATTATTTACGATAAAACTGTGTGCCTGATGTTATCCATCTAGCTATTTAAGTTTTTGAATTATAGGATTTTGTCCAAAATTTAATAGAAATCAATAAAGTATGTTTAAAGATCACATACAAAACTTCTTCCCTCTAGCTCTAACCGCTTTTGAGTAATCGTGTTCAAGGACAGACAGACATAATTCCAAAATCGTGTTTTTCGGACTCGGGGTGGTCTAAAACGTGAAGTTTCATCAAAATCTCTAGTTCGAATTTTTTGACGATTACAATACTTTCTCTTTGTTACTTAGTTCACGAAAAAGTGAAAAAAAAGGAAAGAAACAATAATCTTCTTCTGAGGAATTAAAAAAAATAATAATGAAAATTCTTCTATTTTTTTTTATCGTGAGAAAAAAAATTATACTTTGTTCCTTTACTAAATTTTTTTCTGTAACTCCTTAAAAAGTTAAAGAGAGTGACAAAACCAAAACATAAAACATGCACTAAATAAATTTTTAGAAGCGGGTTTTTTCTAAAACTTCTTAAAAGGTTAAGAGATTGAATAAAAAACAACTTTTAAAACATGTACTAAATGTTTTTAAGAATACTTTCTATGCAAATTTCTTTTTCGTAGAAATTTACATTTACCACATAGTATTAAAAAAGTTTGATAATGTTTTTCTAATTTGCTTTTGTTTTATTTTTCTTCCACAATTATAGAATTTACCATAGACTTTTGACCGAGTTAAAACGTGTATGATTTTGTAGGAAACCTAATGTGAGGCTAATGTCATAGAAATAAATGTAAAAACTCAGAGTTTTAATGCTTTAAAGCTAGTAATTTTTAATAATTTCGCTTTGGATTTAGAAATTAGTTTAATGCTTTACCTGAAATGTATTTCAGTTTATAGCCTGAAGTCTGAAAATTTCTTTGTAATAGTTAGTAATATGATTAGATATCTAGTAGTTGAGTAATAGTAGTTACTGTAATTTACTTTATTGTTGAGTCATCTCGTGATGACGCATTACAGAAAAACTTAGTTCTTATTATCTTTAAATTTTTCCAATCGATTTTAATGAATAGCATGCTCCTAATTGGATGAGAACAGATATGAAAACTTGTTTCCGTAAATTTATCCCTCATCCCCAGTAGAACAAATATATTGCACAATATTGAACAATATTCTCAATATTGTATAATATTGTACAATGTCCTATAATATTTTACAGGATTCCCACTTATATCCGTTACACCACCCTTAACTTCTAAACGGTGACAGTTTAGGCCATAAAGTTGGTGCCTAGGTATAGTAAAAGGCTATGCGCTACTCGATGAGACAACATACAGCGCCATCTATCGGCAAAGTTCGGAATTAGCGGTCCTATCTCGTAAACGGTGAAAGATACGAGAAAAAGTCAATTAGATTGTATGTAATTCATTCAATGTAATAATGAACGTGAAAGAGGTTCATTGGTTATCTATATACATAAATGAAAAATTCACTCACTGACTCATCAACGAATCTTCCAAACCACTTGGACTAGAAATTTGGAAAGTGGTTGCTTCTTGAAAAGTAGGTGCTTACCAAGAAAGGATTTTCAAAATTTTAATTAGAATTTTAATTAATTAAAAATTACCTTAAATTTTAACTTTCTTCCAGCAAGAACCTCGGAGCATATTATCGCACAAAAATCATTTTAACAGCATCTTAAAATTCAAAAAAATCAGCTTCTCAATGATACCTGTTTCGTTCCCATGCGACATTCCGTTTAATTAATTTTTGAAAATGTTCTTAAACACAATTTCCAACAATGTTTTTATTGCCATTGCATTCTGAAAGGATTTTGTGTGTAAAATAGTTCATATAAAATATCCAATAATTATACTACGAGGAAGAAGTCGCGGTTATCAGCTATCATATTTATAATGAGCATTTTACACCCACAAGGAGTCTATTAGAGATGAGACTTTGTTCATTTACTACTACTCTCTCCAAACTTCACCACAGTAACTCTAGGATGTTTGACATCTTCCATATTTAACGAGCAGAAGCCCCGCGTGCAAGATAGGGCTCTGAACTTACATTGGAAAAGGGTACACTTCATTCATATGCGAATGATGATTTTTTTTAACATTCACCCCGACCCAGCCTACGCGGAAGGGTATAAGGCCTTATGTATTATTTTAATACCCACCTCAACCCACATTACCGAAAGGGTGTAAGGCCTTATGAATTTTTTTACACCCACCACGAACGAGCCTACCCGGAAGAGTGTAAGGCCTTATGCAAATGATAATGAAAAATGTTCCCACAGAAACTAGATAATTAAGAGAATTAGACCTGGGTTCTTCAAACTTGTTTAGAGCGCGAAAAAATTTGGTTAGCCAATAGAACTTATAAATTTCAATAAGGGCTCAAAAATATTATTTTACTAATTCTTTTATATTTATGCGATGAATGAAGTCGTGTTTACATTTTTAAAAACTATATTTTGCTATAAATATAGCATTTCTATTAGATATAAAATTTGGCAAGTCAATAGAACTTTTAAATTTCGATAAGGGCTCAAAAATAATATTTTAATAATTCTTTTATATTTATGAATGAAGTCGTGACTACTTTTCTAAAAACTATATTTTGCAATGAATAGCATTTCTATTAGATATAAAATTTCTATATCACCATTTTAAAATCAGCGGCAGGCAGGATAGAATTCATAAGATGGTCGTTGCTTGGTTCATATCTATACATTTTGGTTTTACATGTATGTTACTTGATTCATTGAATTCATTTTTTGTCAAGTAAACAAGTACCATTTTTTCAAACCAACATCACTAGCAATGTGATATTTATTTATCAAATAAAGTACCGTTTGCCAATATATCTCTTACTTTTCTATAAAATAAAAATCTCCTAGTGTTGAGCAAAAGGCGTGAAGGAAATTCAAATTTAAGTTTATTAGTCGATACTAAAGATATTTTTAGAATACCTTTGAACTTTCAGCTATTTAATGCCCTTAACTGTTTTGATTTCTTATTCTTTTGTATAAAATAAGTATTAAATCCTCAGGTAGGCTACAGAGAATCCAAAACTTTTTTAGATCTTATAGTTGGGTCATTAAATTACAACAATTTGCTGTAAACTTTTTTCCAAATCAAAATTCTTGATGTAAGAGAAAAATATATAAGACGAAAAGTTTTTAACCATAGAGAAGACTAAGTCTTTGTCTGATTAAGCCTTTGGGTAGATTAAGTCTTTGTCTGAAGTGCGGTATCTATATTGAAAAATTTGTAATGACCACAGAAAAAAAATTGGGATTTAATCGCATTAAAAAAATTTATCCACTCATTCGGAAAAATGCATTTAAGAAAACATGAAATAATCCTCTTTTGCGAAATCAAACAAAGAAGATTCTCTTGCGTCTTCTTGGTTTGGAAAAAAATTTTCTTTAAAGACTTGAATTATCTTGATTAGATTCTTTGTTACCTTAAAGAAACGTTGTAGTTTTTAGAAAGTGTTCTAAAGACATTCAAAAGAATAATCTTAATATAAAAAATATGCAAACGATCTTTTTTTCGCGAGAGGATTAAAATTTACCACATGGAATTATAAAGTTCTATAATGTTTCTTTGATACTTTTATCGTTTTAAAACAATTTTTTACGCAATTATGCTAACTTAACGCTTAATTTTGAAATTCTCTGCAGCTGAAACACGGCTGATTCCACAAAAACTTAAATGAAATCGAATTTTTATGCAGGTAAAATTAATTTTTTAAATAACACAAAGACATGCAATAGAATGTCTGAGTCATTTAGTGTATTAATGGAAGAACTTTGTCATAAATGCCAACAAACAGTTACAACATCTAATGGGTTAGGGCGATCTTTTGTCCAAGGAACAAGAATGGGAGGAAGAAGGTTTGGATTCTATCCTCTGTCTATGTTCTTAACTAGCGTAATTTATTAACTGGTAGACTGATGTGTGCGTTAACAACTCAGTGCTGGAGGTTTTTCAGGCTTTCTTCCGTGCAAAACATAAATGTAAGCCAGTTTCTTCTTGAAGTCTACCATAAAAGATACATACCTCACCCTCGTATATTGGTGCTTACTCTGACTTCTACCGCAGGTGCTCCAACGTTACTTTGACCCACACACGATGACGCAATTTTCCTTCATCAAGTTCTATGACTCATGAATATGGGTAGATATACTAGACCAAGTGGGATTAGATCAACCATAATTTCTTTGTAATAATTAGTATAGTGTTATGTAAGCATATTTTGGTATATACTAATTGCACTCGGATTTTACAGTTTAACTAACATGTTGAGAAGATAGTCATTAAACAAATAAAATTTAATGACTATCTTCTCTCGAAGATTAGACAACGCAAAACAACAAATCGTGTACAGAATGTATATGATTCCGTGGAAATGTTTTCTTAATAACTTCTCAATATAATCCCCTTAACCCTTTATAGTTCTCTGGTATAAATACTTACCACAAAGGAAGATTTCTTCTATTGTAGCGAAAAAGTATTGTAATATGATGAATAGGATAATTGGATGCTTAGCATTTGATTGAGCTACATTAATAACCCAGAAAAACATTAATTCTATAGTTTAATCATATTTAAATTCAAAAATGTGAAGTATACTTACCACTACCCATTCACGTGTCAGTGTCTTCGTAACGACATCAAGTTCCAGCATTTGTCATTAAATTTCAATTCATGAAAAAGTTTTCAGAAGTAAAAGAAGTTCGTGTTGTGTTCCATATGTCTAAAATATTCTCATATTCAATTATTAGTAATTGCTATTAAATTTATTTAATTTAAATTCAATTTTTTTAATTTTTAAAACTCAACAAAACTACTCTTGTACCAATACTCATCAGTAAACATTCTAAGATATTTATGCCCTAACGCTCAGTGGTAAGTATGCATACCACTTTCAGTTTCCCCTGAATGATCTCTGGTAAGTATATTTACTGCCTCTTATTTCATAACTCAATTCGTAAATCAGCAAAATATGATGTTTTTGTGTTTAGAACATCAGTTTATCACAATAAAACTTAAAAAAATTTGTTTGGAGTTTCCCCGATTTATGTCCTATAAAGGGTTAAATCGATTATGTGAGCCTCAAAATAGATTTTCCAAATTCCTGAATTTACCATTCTTTTCAACACGTAGAAATATTCTTTGAGAAAACGTCTTCCGTCTGAACACGCTGAAACTTGAACAGTATGCCGAAGGGAGATTGTTAGACACCAAACAGATTGAAAATATCCTTATGCATGGGAGAACCTCTGTGGAAATG
>BGPR01036917.1:0-15332 GCA_013235015.1 Araneus ventricosus
TACAGATCTTTACAAAAAGAAAAGAAATCTGAAAATGCCTTATAAATAATTGAAACATTTTTAATATTTTAAGCGTTATATTTTTGAAATATAAAATATCAGTATAAAAGAAACATAAATGCTTATATAGCATAACCCATTAACGGCCAAATTAATTTAAAGCAAAGAATACAATAAATTCTATTAAATTATGTTTAAAATACAAAGATTAAGTTAAGTGTGAAGTAAAATTAAAATCGGAGAAAAAATTTAGGGGTACTTTTTCAATTTTTTTTCGGAAAAAAATGACATAAACAAAAAATATTTTTAAACCTTTTTTTTTTACAAAAATTTTAAAGATTTTTAAAATATAGTAAAATATCAAAAAATAAAAATCACTTCTTTATTCCTTGCATCACCTCAAAAATTAACCAACGAAAAACTAAAAAAAATTCAGAATGCCGAAATTTAGACTTCAAAATCTGGCTAACTGGTGGCATATGCCTGTTGAAAACTGTTTAGGAGTTTGACAATACCTATCGACTTCATAAATAAAGCAAAAAAGAAAGGATGGAGTGTATTCGGTTCAGGCACGGAAGTGAAATATAACTGTCCTATAAATAAGACTTTGGGCGCTAACGGGTTAATATTATTATCTATTAAATTTCTTTTTATATTACTAAGATGTATTAAAGAAGAACTAAGTAAAAAAGTATTTTCAATAGACACAAGTTTTTAAATGCAAGCTTTGGAAGTTTATTTTTATTTAACCTTACAAGTACAGGTTGATTTGTTTCACTAATTTGTTTTATATTAGTCAAAGAATTTTAAAAGAAAGAAACCTGGGAGGGCAAGATGGATGTTTTGATATAATGTTATAAATCACAACATAAAAAAGTAAGTTGGTTTATAAATGTACCTTTAAATTTTTAACTTTCACAATTTTAGCAACATTTCCGTTCCCATTGTTTTAATACACTGTTTTTAATTATAATATTGATGTTATAGCTCTAAGACTTAATTTAAAAGCGGAAAATTCAAGGAATTTATAAGATTTGCTCATATGTCGGCAGCTTATTTACATTCAACGAAGACGTCATTCACTATAACATCACAATTACAAATATTTGATTTCAGCCATTGCAATAATCGCCGCTTAACGAGCAACACCACCTATCTCATTTCTTTGAAATTTCAATGAGGAAGAAAAAAACTGAATTTTTCGCAAAAAATAACGACTATTTCTGAATTTCTTTTCACATCTGGTAGGAATATGCGGTCTCATGCACATAACAGTTGTTAAAAAAATTCAGAAATATTCGTTATTGATTGCGCAAAAATTTAATATTTTCTTCCTCTTTGAAATTTCAAAAAATTGCGATAGGTGGTGTTGCTTGCTAAGCAACGTAATGCTAATACGTTACAACATAATAATATGTATGCGTCACGACATAATATAATAAAATACAACGTAATAATAACAAGGATGCAATTTCACATCCTCGTTCCTAGAACGTAAATCGAGCCTGTTCCCCTTTGTTATGATACTCATGTGTCTCACCATAAGTTAATTTTATGGCGACTAAGAGGCATAAATAATATCAATATCGTTTTTCTGCTGGCCAGATATGAACTGACCTTCTAATGCTTTCGTCCTTTGTAAACTTAACAGAAACTTTTTCCAGCTTTACTTGAAATGTGCAATATCAATCAGTGATAACTCAAGTGGAGTGGACAGCACATAGAAAGCTGAGAAGGGCCGAATCACAATTGAAAGACGAAATACGTATTTCTAGACTTCGTAGTCAAGGTTGTAGAAGAGCCGGAAAGCATAGGAACGCTGTTCCGGCACTGCTTTTTTTTACGAAAAATAAATAAGAAAAAATTATTAAAAACTCCTTGAAAACAGTGCAATTTTTGTCAACCAGGTTAAAGCGTTCCGGCACTGCTTAATATGTAACTACAACACATGTCTTAGTGCTAAAGAAAAAGTTCCACAAAACTGAATTCAACTATTTTGATTTCAAATATCGAATTCATTTTATAAATTTTGTTAAACAGAATATCAGTAGCTAAAACTAAATTTCTGTTCAGATACAGGATATTTACAAAAAAATACCACAGATTTGAAAGGTTAGATTAACAAAACTAAGACACAGACTTGATTGATCAATCGCTTCAAAAGTAAAATTATAAATACCATAAATGCTGAGTGTGACAGTCATGAGAAACCCGAAGGATACCTACTCGGTATCCAAACTCTTTGCAGCATGCACAATGTTACTTTACGGGGCTTGTACCAACCGTAATCTATATAATTTGAATCAGTCAGTCACCATCTTTACACTTCCCACAATGACGATTGGGCAATTTGAAGATCCCTGGTGGCCTGTCGAGTTGATTGTCTGGGATCGGCATCGAATACTTGGCGAATATGTTGCACATTCTTTTCAGACATACCTAGTCGACAAGAACTTTTGTCTTTACAAAGATATCCTTTGTCACAATATCGAAGAAGCTAATATTATGATACTGATCCTACTGAGAGGACAACTTCCGCATTTACGACGAAACGCACGTTGAACAGTTTGACTGATTCACTTTTAGCAATAAGACAGAATGCTTTTTGTTGTGCGGTCACAACCTCAGAGAGAACCGAAAACAATTAAAACTCTCGTAGCTCGGTGAAGGATGCTCCTTGTGATTTATTTACCAAACAAGTGTGACTTCAGAAGTTCTCGCCTTGTAATGATTTGTAGAATGGCGCTCTAAGTTGTTTGCTTTTAAAAGTCGAGATGTTATTTTGTAACGAACCTGTATCCAATAGTGATTACCACCGCCCTGCTGTAGGTATTTCTCTGACGAACATCAAACACCAGGAAATTTATTTTCGAAAAAAAAAATTCAGACTGATGCACGAAATGGGATGTTAAATTTAACAAAAATGTTATTAACCGAAATAAAAATAAAATAAACAAAGTATCTAAAATTTACAATATACACAACCTAAATTCAATCGACATCCTTAATATTACGAAAAAGATAAGCTATTATTAAAAATTACAACTATCCATAATATTTTTACACGTTTTTCATCATAAGAACAAATGCATTATTAGATCATATTAGCTCAAAAAATCCCAACATTTTTCGGAAAATATTTTTTTCTGAGATGTATGAAAGGCGGTAATCCATATTAATTGTGTCCCGCATTCCCTGTATCCGTTTTGCATCCATAATTTTCACTTTTATTGAACAGCATGTGCTGTTACAATGGAAAACACTTTCTAAACTACTCCCATACTAACCGTTGGAAAAAACACAAAATGAATTTTTTTTAGGTATCCATCTACTGACTATTAGATGTTTAAAAGCGAGCTTTACCTAAGTTTTCGGTTTCCCTAAGTAAAAATAAATTTCTTCTTTTCCATATAATCAACATGTACACGAATACATTAGAATTATATTTAGGAGTGTTGAACTGCGCATAACGATACTCCCAGTTGTTTTCGCGGCACTTCAGTTGTCTCAGACTGCAATTAACTCTTCGTATTCCCTTTCAGAACGCTGTCTGAAAATCCCTTTGGTAACACAACTCAGCGTCCACGGCTTGAAACTCTGTCTAAAACAAGGTATGTTCAAGAATGTTTGACGAAGAAAGAAATTCGTGATCCTGATGACAAAAGGGAAGAGTTCCGCGATCTGCTGCAGCTTCTGAAAGATGAAGTAATCGCCTATAAACTTCAAGCAACTCTCGCTGTAAGAACTCGTATCACCATACAGGAAATACACAATATAGAACTAGAGTAAGTCCCCCTTTTCTGTAGTAAAAAAAAAAGATATAAGGTAGGGGACCCAAATATCGCCCACTTACTCCATTATTTTAATCAGAGGACTATATCAAGTGCAATTTGTCTAAAAATTGTTCTAATCTATTACCTGGACTGTTATCTAAAAACAAACTGAATTAAAACTCGAATACATAAGTTTAACACACACGAAGTTTTTTGCGACCGCGACATTTTTCCTACTAAAAAAGTGTTCCTAATATCGCCCACTATATGTTCCTAATATTGCCTATGTCTAAAATGGATTGAAATAAAGTGGAAATTATATTATTATGATACTTTCTTCAATAAACATGAAAATTGAGGAGCAATAAAATTTAAAGTAATACAAGACAGCTTTTTTTGCACTTTTAGGAATATAGTTAAAGTATTCTTTTATCACTTTTCCCCTAAATAAAACACCAAAATAAAACAGGACTTAGGATTATTGTTAGGTGATAGGACATCAACCATGTATTTTTAAAGGTAATTTCTTTTTAATATAGTGCTCTTCAAAGGGGTAGTGCGATAATGGCAATACTCAAGTGGGCGATAATGGGAAAACTTAAGTGGGCAATATTCGGAACAACCTAACCCTCAAACATGGCGGCATACTCCTTCAGAATCAGATGGCAAATTAAAAAAGAAACTACACCAAAATGTAGCCAATTTTCTTCACTATCACCAACTCAAATGGTATAACATGATGACTTGAACTTTTCTGATTATAATAAAAGTAATGAAACGTGATTATTAATTCATCTAACAAGAAAATCAGCAAAAATTCCCAGAAAAAAAGAAAAACGCTGGTTCAAATGGCTTCCTCAAACAACTACTGAAGGGCGAAGCTTTGTATTTCCGGTAATGGCCCCCATTTATCACTACAAATCAAGAAAAAACCGTGGTAGGCGATATTAGGAATATGGGCGATATTTGGTTAATTGATAATCGGCTCATCCAAAAACAAATATCTGAAAGACATCATGTTTTACAGATTTTTAAAAATTTTATCCTGTCACCAGAAAAATGGCATAGATATTTTGTCGCAAAGAATTTAGGGTTTGAAAAGTGATGGAGAAAATGAAGATAATCTATTCATGCATTTGTTCTGTGAAGAAATCTTTTGAAATCGATGATACTTCCACAGACAGATTTGCTGTTTTATGTAAGGTAATGAGATGTGAGAGTGTGAATACAAGACAGTGTGAATGCAAGCTCTGGTTAGCCTTTGAATGACGACTAAGACGAAACCCTCCTCTTAAAATGGGGATTTCCGTGGGAAAAAAGAAAAGATGCTTGCCCCTCCTTCTCAAGTCTCTGGAAGATAAGATATGCTATCCATTTAAACCACTTTGGGTGGGAGGTTACCTATTCTTGTCTTTCCATTATAATAATAAGTCTATCATAACGCATATCGTGATGCAAGGGGCCAAGGCAGAAACTCTACCTACAGTGTGATTCGAGACCAAACAGAGTACCGTCTATAGGGTAGTGAAATCCTGAAGACCTACTGGTAAAGCATATGTGCCAGTCTGTAAAGGAAAGTGTTAAGTTTATTAGTACAGCGTGGGTACCACCAGCAATGACTGAATAATTCCTCAAATGTTCAATTCTTCTATGCCAGAAATTTCAAAGGGTTTTTTATTATTATATATGAAGTAATATTAATATTGTTTAACATTTCTCTTCGCCAAAACTAAGAATTATCGTCGTACACTGAAAATGTAAAATTTTATTTTTAATATTAAAAAAAGTTATGCTGTTACATTTTTAAAATCGATATGTTAAATTATGTTTTTTATCTTACATCAGCGATTATAATCGTTATCAGTGTTAAACTCAGAATAAACAATAAAATTTGAAGGAATACAATAAAAAGTTCTTAAGTTGTTAATTTCGTCAATTAAATTGTCGATTACTTCTGCTAAATTTTTGCTTTATTATATGTATCAAATCTCCAAGTCGCTTTCTCAACCGCAGAAGAAGATTTTTTTTAAAAAAAACTATGTATAATGTATTTAAATTGTTTCGTTTTATATTTATTATTTAATTATAACTGCAAATGCAAAATTTAACAGGAACATTAATATCTATAGAAAAGCACTATGGTCGTTTAAAATTTTGTGTGAAATATTATAAAAATGGAACGGAACATTTCAAATACTTTGTGCATACATCATAAGAAACTGAGAAACACTGATTCCTGCGATTGCACTCTCCGAAACTCTCATTCTAGTGAGATATAATTAATTATCTTATAACACAAAAATGTAACATATATTCATAACATATTTTTGTTCGTTTGTGATGCAATTATTGTTATCTGATCATTACAATTCCTCGAAAGTATTGAATTTACAAAGTCGGAAATATATTTTGTTTCTTAAACTATGAAAAAATGTAAACATATTTCAATAAAATTTGTGTAAAACTATTTTAAGGGAAAAAGTTTTTTTTTTCTCTGTTTATATGCAAAATTAAGTTGCGCGGATTGTTTGCACTAAACTTGCTCATAAATCGATTAATTGGTAAACTTACCTATACTTGACATCGATACCACATTGTCTTCGTTCGTTTGTACTTGTTAGGATCAAATAAATATTTTACAGTCTACTGCGGTATGATTCTCTGCTTGTAATGCACAGGAATGTTTTCTTCTGCTATGTTCAAAAAATATAGCAAATTCTTATTGAAGCATTAGAATATATTTTAAAATAGAGAAAAAAATGGATTTGAACTGCAAAGAAATGAAAAAGAATTCTTGAATATTATTACTCTACGTAATAACGCAAAATATAAATTATACGAATTTTCTTCTAGGGTAATGCTTACAGAAGATATTCGAGAAAAAAATGATAAAATGTATTCTTACAAGCTCTGCTCTACACATTCAAACATTCGAAAAATAAAGCAAAATAGGATTAATCGATATTTATTTATTTAAAGGAAAATTTTTCCGAAAAAGTTAAATGTATTTGAAAACTTTTATACGCTATCACTAAAATATCAGAGTCGGTATTTATTCTGTAATATTTTTCAAAAATTCTTAAGTGAACGTTTTGAGTAATTTTCTTTTATTTCTTCAGGAAAAATTTGACACGAATGGAACTATTACATCTACGAATCAGTGATTTGGATCTCTATGCAGAAGATGACACAAACGTTGATGAGTTACTAAACGAAATGGAAAAAATGCCAATAGTGCATGTAGGTGAGTTACTTGTGTCAATGAAAATCACAAACTTGTTATGAAGGTAAATTATTTTTAATGATAGGGATCCATAAGATTTTATTGATAACTATCAATACCCTATTAGGGGCCGTCCACAAATAATGTCACTCTTGGAGGGGGAATTCGTGAAATTGTGGTGACAGTTTATGACAAGGGGACAGGTAGTAACAAGAAGTGTGACATCACACATTTTGGTTAAAATAAAAACATTTAAGATAAGCAGATTAAATTTTGAAGTTATTTTGAAATTACCAGTATTTGAGGGTACTTTGTTAATCGGGCTAAAACAACTTTCATGTTATTTTTTTCACTTATATTCCTTTCTTTTCGAAAAAGACATTCAGGGTAGGTTCTGAGAATATGGTAGCAGCAGAAATTCTTCACTATTAGAAGAAAATCTCCCCCTGCTCACAAATGTCATTAAAACACATAGTTAAAGTTTAAAAATAAGATTTGAAATATGATCTATAACGTAGTGCTTTGTTTCTGAACTGCAAGTATATGTTTATGTAATATAGCGTGACATGTGACAAAGGGGGGAGGGGTATGGTAAAGTGTGACACTTTGTAGAAAAGGGGGAGGGGTTAAAAATATTGAAAAAAGTGTGACATCATTTATGGACAGCCCCTTAGATAAATATAGATAAAATAGCATCTTTAAATCGGGTTTTGCAGGGAATGCCTCTAAATATATGGACGAAAAATTAATGATATTTGTGTCCCACCAAATATTTAAGTAATCATATTTGCACATATTAACAAATTCTTTGTTTTCCAATCCAGCTAAGTCTGTATCATCGAAAATTATGGTATTTTTTTCTCATATGATCATAATGGCATCTTCGCTTTGAAAGTTTGTTATCCAGACTAGGAGCATCTCGCATGTCTCGTGATAGACAAAATATTTTTTTATATTCACAATATCCTAAATATAAAGTATATCCTTATGTGTAATTTTGAATACGTTTGTCTAAAAATTATTTATGCTGTTCGTTTCAAAAACTCGAGACAGGCACTTTTTGACAATTTTACTACGGAAAGAGGTGACAATGAGTAAGATGAGCTTTTCCGAAGTTCTTTGTTAGGTCATGCCCTTCCTCCGATTTATTTTATTTTATTTAATTTATTTATTTTACTTAGTCTTTACAGCAAATCAATAAACGAAAATAAAATGTTTCTATATTCTGATAAGTAAAATATAAACATTTCTCTCTCTATTTTTGATTTCACTTCCATTTTGGTGAAATCAAATAGCGCATGTGCAAAAGCGCAGAGGGTTTCCGTTTCTGAGAATGATCAGCATTTGCTGGTAGAAAAATATAATTATAATTATTACTATGGGCATTTCTAGGATAGGATCTTGTTTCAACTTTCGGAATATATTAAGTTTTATCCTAAAACTAAGAGCAAATGATAAAAGTTCTAATGTTTCTTTATCATGACAGTATTTTAGTAGATTTACCGACTTTGCCTTTGACGTGCAGCAACTCTTGATTTCAGACACTGAGTTTAGAAACAATTTTGAAAAATAAAAAAGGAATATATTTATATCAATCATAAAATTTTAGATTTTGAATCATTGTCTTTTATTCATTTACTGTTTGGTTTAATGCTTCTTCCCGCTGCAGAGGAGAAAACTGGAGGAACTCAGCTGAAGTTGTTGATTACTTTCCAAGACGGAAATCAAGCGATGTTTAAACCAATGAGGTAAGCAACAAAACATTGTTATTTCATTCGGAAATCTTCTTCCGAAGTGTTCAGTATGATTTGCTTGCATAATTCTATGCTTAAATAGTATTAACTCCTTAACTGTTTCATTTTCTTTGCTATCTAATGAGATGATCACTTCTGTTTTGGAAAGGGGCTGTCGTTTTCATTAATCTAATATTTGAGATGTTTATAGATTGTACGTAATTTTTGTGCGCAATTATAATGCTAATTAATGATTAAATTTTAGTTTTAAGACTAAAAATGCGATAATTTGATGCACGAGTATTCTCGGGCTTTTAAGTTAAGCGGTTAAATGACCTTTAAGGGAGGAGTTGCAAGCGCAATTCAGTTAATTTAATTCATTTCATTTTAACTCAAATCCTTAATTATAGCTATTCTAAATGATAATTATGGCATAATGGATTAAGAAATAAAACAAAACTCAAAATAATTAAAGCTCTTGTCGTGCTTTAGACTACTTCACGATTCACTTTTTTATGAACATTAACGGCTGTATCTTCATTATTATCATGTGTTGCATGAATGAAAAATTTATCTTTTCTCAAACTATTCATGTTTATTTATTTAAATAGATGATAATGATGGCAAAAACTGAAAACTTTGATTTAAGTCTTCAAGAAATATTTTTCTAAAAATGCCATGTTGGTAATGACCAGTAGTTAAAACTGATTAAAAATACTTTGATATACTTTGTGAAACTAAAGACTTAAATTATTGTGTAAACTTTATAAAAAAGATTTGTTCTGTGATTCATGTCCACGCCCTTTCGTTTTAGTTTTGTTGTTATGAGTGTTTGATCTTACAGGTTCAATTGCTATTCCTTGCTACTATAATAACTGAAATTCCCTCAAAGGTCCAGGGGTGGCGCCAGTGGGGGGACCGGGAGGGCCAGGGCCCGTGTCGGGGATGTTGTGCCCTCCGTCGGGGAAAATTTTTGTATCCCGACCACGAAACTGGGTATTCAACTAGTAGATAAAGAAAGATCTGACGAAAATTTGAGACCAATTTCATTACACCCCTCCTCCCATACAGTAGGTAGCACAACCCCTGTCTGGCAAATTCTAATACCACTCCTGCAAACGACGTCTGCTCAAACTGAAAATTGTCGATAGAAATGAAAATATATCAGTTTACCAATAGACTCAATTCATGTCACGAGATTCACATGAAATGTGCTGAGCTTATAAAAATCTTAAAACCCACAGCGCATTTTGCAGGAAGAAAGAGGTCGTGACGTCTCAGCACCAAAACGTGAGACAACATGTAGTTAGATATGACAGTAATGTTTGTCATATGACTGTGATGTCACATGAATTGACTGCACTTAGACAGGAAACGATGTCTTATAAGTCACATTAGATGCAGTTTATTTACCAAACCCTCGATTAAATGTGAAGGGGCATGTGAAGATATCCACAATCAAATGGCCGAAAAAGTCACAGATTATAATCAACAGTTATTGCAGCCATACATGATGATATCATCATCTTTGGGGAATATTATATTCAAAACAGTGAAATGCTATTATTTAAATCTTAAATTCATATGAAACTTCTATTCGTTCAAGGATTGTAAGACGATAAATGCAGTCAACGTAAAGCAAAGCTTGGAGTTATTCTGTGCATTTCGTACATCTGACAGGAAGTTAAATATCCTTGACGTCAAACTGCATTCAAAGAAGCTTGTCATTTGTTTACACACTGTTCATGAAAACTTTCACACGGCAATTCCTTTCAAAACGGTTATGTAACACTTGTATTGAAATAATACCATAAACCTTCTGAAGATAAGAGTAAAGCATCGACAGCTGAAAAAACTAGATGCAAAAGAGAGAAATAAATAGGAAATGGAGAGTAAAATACATGAAGTGCTACGTCTTTTATAAATTTTAAAAATAAATAATCCTCTATGTGCGGTATTTTTTCTTTTACATCTCTGATGTTTCATGATAAAGAAGTCCTCACAATGTGTGCTTGTAGTTCATCTAAGTACTGGCACAGCAGTCAGCTCTAATGTTAAACCACTTGCGCTTCATTTTAATTAATTTCTATAGATTAAGATAATTTTATGAAAAAAAGTTTCAGGACTTATCTAATTCCTTTTTATTAATTGACATAGAGCACTATTTTCCAGCTTAACACTATTTATGCCGACGTGTCACCGATATATTGAAACTGCCATTGCAAAAACTTTCATTTGCCCGGTCGCGGTAGGTTTAGTGTTGGTTGGGAAACTTGAAAGAAAATTTCGGGAACCTCTCTGCACTGCAATGAAAAATGTTTTCCACATAAATCGTATGAACAGTTATTTGCTAAAAAAATTATAAAATATGATAGATAACACCTACCATAAAATATCAAAATTTGTCAGAGAAGGACTTCCTAACTTCATGAAATTGTATGTAAACAATTAATTGATATTCCCCAGTTTGTACGAATGAATATTAATAAAAAAAATGGTTCCGTTTCGTTCCAAAACAGTTTTTAAACAAGTTTAGATATGTGCAATTAGCGCTATCAAGAAAATGATGTTTAAAATGATTATCCGGATTTCAGATTCTTGGGGATCGGATTCCCGGGGTTCTACTACATTTTTTAAACATTTTTGTTTCAATTGTTCTGAAAATGATTGTGAAGAATGTACCAAAATAATTTATTTCTTCTGTCAGTTAGATTTGATCGTCAGAAGGAAACAGAACCTAATCATTTCTATTTTGTTGATTATGAAAGACACGTCAGTGAAATCGCAGCCTTCCATTTAGACAGGTAAGATCATTCTGAATTCTTTCTTGCTAAATAACCGTTTAAGAATTACAGATTAAATTGTTAAAATGGAAATAAATACTACTGCACTGGGTAGCAAGTAAGCATTTTTATAATCTTTACAAAAAGTTCAACTTGAAATATAAAATATTTTCAAAATGTTTTGCCTAACAAATTGGTTAAATAATCGGAAAAAATATTATAGTTTTGGAAATTCTTTTAATTATTTCATTTTATTGTAATGTTTTAAAATAAATGTATAGTTCTTTATGTGCAAAGAAAAGAGTTTTTTTACTAAGCACGTTTTTACTAGTGTATTCAAATGTATAAAATAGTTATTTTTTATCAAAAATCTGAAGGTCAAAGCAAAAATCGTAAATTGCGACGAGGCGTTAAAAACAATAAGGTAAAAAATATTAAACCACAATTAATAACATAAGAAAGAAAATTTGTAAACAGTAAAAACTATAAATATATTAGTTGTTTTTTTTTTTTTTTTTGCTTTTACCTCCAATTTTTTTATTAAAAATCATCTTCTACATTTTAGTACATTAACAAAAGCGTGCCTTTTAAAAACTTTTTCAATTATTTCTATAAATTAACTTTTAATATATGTCATAATTCATCATTATAATTATTATGGAATCTTGTAATCATTTTTTCTCCAATTCATTGTCAGATGCCATCTCTTGTATTGAGTCAAAACTAAATAAAATTAAATGAATTGTTGATAGTTAAGTTTTGAAAATATGAAAATATTGCACTGTCATTAGGAACACACAAATGCGCTGAATTTCAGAACTCTAGCAAATCAGGAAATGAGTGAAAAATTGATTATTTTTGTTATTACAGCAGTTTATCTCCCACATCAAGAATTACACATTTATTTAAAATATATTCCAGTAAAGTGACTCAAATTGAGACTTCACTACATTAATTTTTTCCGATTATTTAATTTATTCATTTAGTAAAAACAAATCAAAACATTTTTTTCATTGTGAGCTGAAATTTTCAATGATTAAAAAAAAAATTCTGTTTGAAAACTGTATTAAAATTCCTTCTTTACAGCCAAAAAAATCAAGATAAGTAAAAGCCTTCAAAATAGAATAAATAATGCCATCTTTGGAATTTTTTCATTTTTCTTTTAATATCAATAAATCAATTGAATATTAATTTTATTATTAGCTAACATTTTGATTCGGAATAGACAATGAATACTGTAAGATAAGTAATGAATTTAATCAGAAATCTTTCATTTTTTATAGAAAATATTTTTATTGGTTTATATTATTTTTCATGCCTTATTCTTTTTTCTAGGAACTGTTATTTTGAGTTATATTTATAAGCACTATATTATGGTTCTTCAAACTTTTCCGTGAAAGAAGTCTTTATTTCCTGTTCTAAGAGAACATCTGTTTTATCAGTAAACTGACGACAGCTGTTAATCTGATCGGACTCAAAAATAAAGAGAAAACACGGAATAAGGGAGAGACATCTCGACCTAAATACCACGTAGCATGGGCAGGGCATTTGCAGCATGAGATAAACATCTCATCAATTATTAAAATTTCATATCTTGTTTTTTTCCCAAACCACTTCACTAATATTTGGTAATTACGGATATGTTCTTCGTGATAAGTAAATATTCTGCAGTAGTTTTTGTCGTTGTCCAGAAAGAAATATGACAGTTTCTCAAAGAATGGATAGTTTATTTAAAGGACTACAGATATGAAACGATCATATTAAAGTGTATTACAAATAATATGTGGATTAAAAAGCGCGAATCAATTAAAGTAGCAAAATTGATTCAAGTAGAATATTAAAGTATAAAATTTTTAGTTGTTTAAAAAAATTGTTCAGGGTCTTAAGATTACTAATAAAGAAACTATCGAGAGCAGCAAAATTTATCAGCGAAAAATCATATTTCTCTTCACACTAGTAAATAAAAAACTTTTCAGTTTTCTTTTATTTACTGGTGTGAAGAGGTATTTTCAGGTGTTATATTTTCAGGTAACTATATTTAATTCAGGAGAGAGTTTAAATGATTCTAATTAGAAATTTACGAAATTTCATGACACAGTAGATTTTTTTCTGTCTCATACCGATTATTAGTAAAAAACATTACTTGATAATTTTTCAAACCACAGACTTAAGCCATTTCCAATAAAATACTCTCGAGTTTTAGATAACTTAGAAGAATAGGCGAGTTGAGTTAGGCCATACAGACGGCTTAATGCATCATTTTAATCTACGCCATGAGTTACACAAATATATAATCTTAAAAACGGAGTTACCCCGCCCTTCTGCAGTATCCGGATAAGACTGAATGACGATGGTTGCAACAGTTCCGATACTGAGGTCGAAGTCCCAACGGCCATCACCGGCCAAGGTCCAACCCCTCCCGAAGGAGGTATGTGTCATCACCGACGGAGGGAACTTAACCCCCACCAATTGTGTACCCCCAGGGGAAGTGAGAACCCGCTTACTTATCCGGCGGCTTCCCATCCACAAACTCATAGTGTGCCCCAGGGGATTACATAGAGGTATAAAAGAAACTGCTTTTTAAATAAGGATTTTCACTTGCTGTAATGAATTTTTAATGGGTGCTCTTTAGTCGTAACTTGTAATCATCAATTATTTGCCAAACTCGATTTTAGGATTCTTGGCTTCCGCCGATGCCCTCCAGTAGTTGGAAGAAAGCTCAACATTACAACCGAAATCTATGCTCTCGCTGACGATGAATTGCTCAAGACATTTTTCATCTCGCCTGGTAAGTTGTAACAGAATACTGCTTTTATTCTTACTTTTTCTTAGCTGCGTCAATAGAAAACTAAGTACAGTGGAGGATCGACTAACGAGCAGTTCGGATTGAGAATAGACCAGAAGATGAATACTTTAAAGAAAGACTTTTGTGTTCTGACAACAAATAACTTACAGACGGGGCTAGATTGAGTTCTGTAGGCGAGAAAAGTCCGCCCTTCTCATCTTCCAAAAACATCTATTTTTTATTGATTTTAATTTAATCTCTATATTAGAAGTTTTTAAGTAACTAATATTATGACAAAATCTCGCGTATAATAAAATTTAAAATTAAAAGAAATGCTAAACAAAATGTAAAAAAAAAAAAATCGAAACCGTTTCTAAATACTACATGTCTCAAATTTAGTTCCTCTTTGAAACTAGATTTGAGAAACTGTATTAAAGACTGAAATGACCATGAATTATAAAAAGAAACCAGATAAAGGGCGAGATCAGGTGAATAGGGTGGTTGTTATAACGATGGAGATTCCTTGCTTTGCCAAAAACCTCTTGACAGACACTGAATTGCATATTGAGGCATTGTCCTGGTGAAGAAGCCATTATTGATTTTTCCACAAGTCAGGTTGTTTTTTTCTGTACCCAGCCACATAGAGACACTTGTGTAATATTGTTGGTTTGTTTTTTGACCTTCAGCCACCCAGTCAACCAGCACAATACTTCTGATGTCAAAAAAAAAACTGTCGAACTTGGTCGACTAACACATGGGTCGTTATCAATCTCTTCTCGACAACTCTTTGAACCTTTTTAACCAGCCAAAAATTTGTGTTCCTAACCTCATCTGTGCACATTTGTTGAAACCATCAAAAGGTTTTGTCGGGGATATCTGGAGATTAAAGTTAACACGCTGCTCCTTCTGGACACTTAAAATTATTTCCCAGCGTACATGAACAAATATACTATGAAACAACAACAAATCACTTCTACCTAAAGTTACAGCCGAAAAGAACGATATACAGGGTTAAAAGTTGAGCAGATGGTGTGG
>BGPR01036918.1:0-15331 GCA_013235015.1 Araneus ventricosus
GGAAGCTACATTGCTAGTAAAACTTTCAAAGGTGCCAAATTCGTTAGGAGAAGAAAAAAACATTTTTTAACTGTATGTATGTTCATAGGTATGTGCAATAATGAGTAATCAAACGCAACGAGCGAGATATATGAAATTTGCACTGATCTTTTTTTTTATAACAAAATAATATATGAGTATCAAATTTTGACCAAATACCTTAACGGGACAGCCGTGAGGAAATAAAAAAATATTACCGAGATTTATTCAGAAATGTTTGTCGTACATTGATAAAATGTACAGTCGCGGGAAAAAAAGTATCTACCCAGCACTATTAAGCCGCTAATCATTGCTCCTTAAACTAAAAGATACCATTCTACAGGAAATATACTAAAAAAGATTCTAAGGCTGAAATTCCCTCTTAAGGGGTCATCTATAAAATGGCACCAACTTCCAAAATTCTCAATAGCAACATCCTTTTGATCCCATAAATAATTTCTCCCGAAAGAGTACCCAAGATATTAATTTTGTTAATATATCATTAATAGATTGGAAGATATTTGACATTTTGTGTTCTCGATCTGCAAGGTCGTTCCACATTTACTTACTAAACTCTCTGCTGGCCTCTAAAATGTCGGTAGTAGAGACTAAATTATTCTTTATCTTAAATGTTATTTTCTTCAGTAATGATCTACATTTACAATCGGTAAATCGAGTTGAGTAAAAAATAAATCATTGCACTACTTTAATTTATAAAGTTTTAATAATCTATTTAAATAATTATAATCTTTATGAATTTGGGTTTGAAAATAAAGGGTGAATTAATTATATTTAATAATGAAAACGTTTTCGGAAATATGTTGGATGTACAAGATCGTTTTGTTGGTGAGAAAATTGAAAATTAACAAATCTCTCAAAACTTCGTAAGAATATTTGGAATTTTTTTTGCATAGGTTATCAAATGGCCATCTGCTTCTGATTACTGTTAAAATTTATAAGTGTTAAGTACTGAAAATTTTTTTTTAAACACTTTGATAAAATATTTTGTACTGAAAATCATTTTAAAATAAAAAAAAGTAAATTGTAAACAGCAGAATAATTCATACTACTACATAAAAAATTTAGAAAATAGTTACATTATTTCTCAAGATATCAATAAAAATTGAAATTTTACTTTAATATCAGAAACTCAAAATTACATTTGCTTTCTATAATTCCGAAAAGCAAAATGTTGGTCGATGAAACTTTAGTCTTGTGCTTAAATTTTATGTAGATCTGAAAGGTTTTAAGAAATATATGTTTTTCCATTGGAAATTTTCCTTAGAAGTTGGTATGTGTAGAGAACTCTTTTGAACGTTTTGGGGACATGGCATCTATTAGTGACGTTATTTTCTGAAAATTGATACCCTTTGTTTTAAGATAAAATGAGGAGGGAAATAATGTTGGCTGATCCTTTTCTCTTCGCGCGGACTGTACCCATTTGAAAGCAATTAACGCCTTAAAGGATTTCTTTGTTTGTACCTTCATAAGGGATAGTCTATATTAAAAATTAACTCTAATATTTCCTATTATCTGGACATAAATACCCACTTCGTATAATTTCTTGAAACCATGTTAGTAAGTCACGAACTAAATAAAAAACAACAAAAAAAAACAGCTAGCCCTCCGATTAATTCGGTGGAAATCTAAAAATTGTTTTAATCTTTTCTTTCATCTAAATGCGAGTTATTTGAAGTTTTCACTCAGTTTAGTTTAATTATATTACCGTCCTGTTTTGAAGCAACAAGAATGCTATTTTGGGCGAACCTCACTTCCAACCGCGGTCAGATGACAAGGAGGACGCCTTACAGCCTCCCCTCGCCTCCAAACTTCCGCTCCGCACCAGAAGAAGTGCTTGAAGCACTGCGTAAGATTAGCTGGTAGTGGCCCACATGAAATACTGCGGATGTTCAGTGGAATCGGGTTTCAGTTGGACCCAAATTGGCGCCAAAGCTGTAACTCATTATTAGGCCATCGTGGCCCTGCACCCATTTTATATTATTAAAAAATATAAAAAAATGAGGCCAAAGAAAGAGAAAGTTCCCATTGCAGCATTTTTTTAAAAGAAAAAAAAAAAATCGAGCATCGTATCGCAATTTGGCATCGCTTTGATGGGAGCGACAGTGTTGTTCTAGTTCAAAATGTTTCAGCATCTTGTGGTTTGCATTATGAAATTTGTAGTATTTAAGAAGTGTCATCGAGCACTGTTGCTAAAGCACGGATGAAAAAAATTCTTGTTAATACTTACCTGAATGAAATACTACGTATTGCACTCTCATTTACAGTCTTTAAAAGAAAAGATATTAATTTAATTCTGTCCATTCGTTACGGATATTAAGCACGTTAATCGAAGTACAGTAAAACCCCTTGCTTTCAACCGAAACATCAATATCCGGAAATGCATCTGAAACTGCAAATCCAAAAAAAAAAACACGTACTGTACAACGGAAATAATCAAGAAGTCGAGACCTTGTAACGATATCGGCATTTTATTTTAAATTTAAAAGATGGCCAGTGATTAATTAGAATGCTAAATTTAAAAAAATTAGTGGATTTAACATATTAATTTTACGGATATTGTTAACCTGTACCTGGAACTCACCGATGCGAATATTATGCAATTTTTTACTTCTGTACCTCTAGAATTGCATTCTGTAATTAGACACAAAATAATAATAGATGTTCAGGGTTTAAACTTGAAAAAAAATTTCGTTATACTGAACGGTTTTCCCCTGTAGTTCATATAGCTGGTGTTGTCATTCCTATTAAAACTGAAGGTGTAAAGTATATATCTATGTCCGGCTATCTTCCTCAATGAACCACTGAATGCTGAAAACGAGAAAAGTACCAAAAGATGGGAAATAATCCAGAATCCATTTCCTTGACTATTTAAATTCCTGATATTGTAATTAGTTAAAAAGATATTAATTATCAATAAAATGAATGGAATTCACGTGCTGCCAATATTGCAGCAATGGTGAATTCATTCACGGCGGATTCTTTCCTATTATTAGTTTCATTACATCCGGTAGCATTTTTTTCATTTAACGGAAAGTTAGTATTTTAGCGAGCTTCTGTGTTTGATTTATTAACATTGGAAAAAAAATCGTTTTCTTACGTTTTTTTTCTTCTTTCTGTATTAAGGCAGGAAAAATCGTTTGTTGGGGAAAGTAAGTGACAATATCATGTTGATTGTTGAGAAAACGGAGGCGGGGCATATGAAAATATATGGATCCCAAGCAGTGGCGAATCCAGGAGGGGGCTATCGGGCTACGCCCCCAGAGCTAAACCAAAATTTTGATTTATTTCAAATCACTATAACTGTTTGTTCTTCAGTTAAAAAATTAATAATAAATGTGACAACATTGTTTCTTGGTTTGACAGGCTAGAAAAAAATTTCCTACTTCTTCTTGTCATCATTCCACTCGTTTGCAGCTGCCACGCTGTCGAAAGCATTTATTAAGTTATTCTACTGCATTTTTTTTTATTAAATTATCGAAACTATAGTAGTGTTTTTGTCATTCCATCGTCAGGTGAGGAAAGTCCAGTTAAAGTGTTTTACTACATTCATAATACATGTTGATATTCGTCACTGGCCAGATGGCTCCTTCATGACCAGCTGCCCCCCCTCCAGACCCGAATCCTGATCTGCCACTGATACCTGTCCTAATGTGACCTCACTCTCCGCCCGGGAATATCCTATTATTCGAGATAGCCCGTGCAACGCCACACGCATAGTACTGCATTAAATAATTGTTAAAGCAGGGTTCCCAAACTTTTTTTTCTCTCAAGTGTACCCCTGATTATTATTTTTTTTTTGTTTTCGCGTGTACCTCCTACTATCTCCCCAGGTCCATAAAAACTGGTACAGTGTCATGGTTGCAGGGGTATGGTCTATCTATTCAAAGAAGTTTTTATCAATAATGTTTAGTTAAGATAGTTTAGAAGGAAATATTCGAATTAATAACATTTGCAGAAATGATTTTCGATTTTACATTTTATTCAATTTTATAAAAAAGTATTGGTCCTTCGCCAAAGAAAATAAAAACCAGCAATGTATTATTTCGTTTTAACTTATAAGGATAGCTAAACATTACACTTTCGTACAACCAACTATTCAAGTGTACAATTATTAAATAGCAAGTATTCGTTTGTAGAAATAAAATTCTTTAACTTTTTAACTCTTATATTTCCGCCATTCTGCGATAGTATATCAAATTAGAGTTCAGATACAAAATTAACTTTTCTCTATTTTTAGCTTTACCAGTTCTTAAATTGCAGAACAGCATTAATAAATATAAAAAAGAAATTCCCTCCACGTCACGCGTTTAGTCGATATTCAATTAATTATATATTGTGCGTTAAGCTTTACAGAAATAGTGGGAATTACGCAATGCATTGAAATAAGGGATTAACTACTATTTCATTTGATCAAAATACTATAATCGTTACGTGATTCGTCTAAAAGGATGCTTAATCAACAATTGATATTTAATTAACTAGTCTAAGGTTTTGTTTAATTAAAACAGAATTCTGATATTATGATCTCCGACCGATTAAGCCCGTAGGGTTCCTTAGGCAGCACAAATTTCGACCTCCCCATAAACTAGATATTTTTTATTGATTTTAATTTAATATCTATATAAGCAATTTTAAATAGCAACTGAAATAGTAAAACAATCGGTTGGTGGGTTTACCTCAATTTGGTTTCAGTATCTTGTGTATAAAAAATTTTAATTTACATGAAATTTTAAATAAAATGGTGAAAAAACCATTTTTGAAGATGGGGAGGCTTTTCTTAAGTTTACATCCATATTCTAAGCAAATGTATAACATTTTAAGCAATTTTCAATAATTATTCTCAATTAATAGGAACAACATTTTAGTTAGTACATAATCTATACAATTTTTATATTTGGGGCTGCCAGAATTGTCAAACATTGATACGACGTTAAGTACCAAATAAATAAAGCATGACAAAGTGTGTAGGTTGTGAATTTACTATTTAAATGAACACGTAGAAAATAAAAGAAGATACAGGACTAATTTTTTTTTAATCAGCCATTTTAAAGTTGATTTTGTTTCTTTCTTAATTATATCGTTTTCTTCTTTCGCTTGTTATAAAACTATGCAACCATTTTAAAATTGCAGAAAATCAAAGTTGTTTTAATTGTTCCACTCGACAACCTGTTTCTTTCTGTCCTGCCCTCTTGAATTGGTTTTAGGAAAATATTCTCTCTCCTCATTTGTATTACTAGAGTTTTGAATGACAAATGCGCTTTTTGTATAGCTTTATTAGATATGACTTGATCAATATAAGGGGAGAGAACGGACAAATAGAATTCCTGGGAATAAAGGCACCAATTGAATGTAAAATTTCAGAGCAAATTAATATTTTATTGGTAATAAAGAGTACTACAATTATTAAAATATTGTATTATCATCGGTTACAAACAATTGTACAAAAACTTCAGAACTTTAGAACATCAGATGTTGAGGGAAAAAATCGATTAAGCAAAATTCAATCTGTACAAACATGAAACAAGTCAAGTGTAATAAAAAAAATAAATTGATAAGATTTACAGCTATTGGAAACCACAGTCAAAAAATATATAGTTTAAATTTGTGCAAGGTTCTACATCACAGAATATACTTTGTATAACATTAAAAAATTTTTCTTGTTTCCTGTGAGAGAAGTATCGCAAGTCTATTATGCAAATATAATCGTTCTTTTGAAATAATGGATTTCAGTTTCACTATTACTATGCTCCTTCAAATTTTCAGACAATGCTTTATGACAAATATTAAAAATTCAATTTAGAATTCTTATGCATCTCAAAGTTTCAGGAAGATTTTGCACTACCGTGACAAATAAAAAATAATAATATTGTGGAATTTCTCATTTAATTTTATGATTAAATTTTTTTAATTAATATTAGTTTCAAAGGTCTCTTTAGCTACGGTTTGATTTTATTTCCAAACCTATTTCATATTCTCCCACTCATTTTAATTGTAAGGGAAATACTTTATTTTATATTATATGAAAATTTTGAAATATTTTTTGTATTCTTTTCTGATTTTTTACCAAAATGTCAGAATTTTCAGTCAATAAAAAATTATATTTTATGCATGTTAAGCGTATTAAGATTGAAATGATCTTATTTCAAAATTAATAATTTAGAAAGAACACTTTTTTTGCAAGTTTCAAATTGTAATTATATGCATAATATAATCTTGCTATATATGCATACTATAATTTATTTAAGAAAGTGTCAGTAATATTTTAATACGGAAAACATTTTCTTAATCATTTAATTCTCTGCTATAATTGGCTATAGTTTCAGGATATTAATCAGTTACAAATAATTATAACAATAATGCATCATCAGTTGCATACAAAGTGACGGAAGAGAAAGTACATGACAAAAATTAAATGTAGAGACCTCACGCGTGAAGGATTGCGGTAGTCAGGTGGCAAGGTTCCGGGACACGATATTAATTTTCACCTTGTCATATTTGGTTTTAGTGTACGACATAAACGTACCAACTTTGTTGTAGCAAGTAATACGTCCAGCTCAGCTAGAAGATCGCTCCATCCCTTCATAGTCTAACAAGTGGAGTGATCGTGAATTGTAGACAGTTTATAGATTGGTAATAGACTTCCACCTTGTGCTGATCAAAACTTATTTTCAGGACTCCTAGTTTCACTATGCGAGGAAACTTCAGCTAGACCTTGTCGCTAAGAAGTCTACACGCAAAAAATGCAGAAATTTTATGTCCATTTTAGTTTTAAAGAAAAAGTGGTACATTTTTTTTTTTTGGACTCGTGAATACAAACCATCAGTTCTTCCGTTTCCAAACTTTTTGTATAAGCATATTTATCTCCTATTAAAGCTGGTAGAAGCATGGGTCTTATCTTTATATATTAGATGTCAGAAAAAAATTAGAAATATCCATTATTGATCCTGAAAATTTGAGTATTTTCTTCCTTTATGAAATGTCAAAAATTAAGATAGATAGTATTGCTTATTAAGCGATGATACTCATAAAAATGCATTGTTGTATAGGGTCTACTGTATCATTTTGAAAAATTTATTGAAAATTAGATTGAAAGATTGTCGGAAAATAAAACTACTATGACTAGCATTTAATTTTTAAAAAAAAATATTTTAAATGTTGTAAAATGGTTCTTTGCAATAAATATTCGAAGTAACTGGGAAAAAAAAGTTTTAAAATTTCGATTTAATTTTAATTTTAAAATATAATAAATATTTTGTAAAAAATCTCTTAGTCAGAAACCAAAACTGTGTGCCATGTTTGGAAGTTCTAGCCTGCAAAATGGAGTTACCTATTGTGATTACTCGTTGTATGAGGTTTTGGTTTGTGGGGGTTAAACTCCACAGTTCAGAATATTACTTTAACTGCGGTACTCCATTATATCGGAAGTGATATTAATGCTGCTTGGTGACAAAATACTAGTGAAAAAGACAACGCAAGAATGAGAATGCAGTTTAAAACGTCGACATCTATATGTATAAAACGCTAACGTAAGTGGCACAGAAAACAGGTTAATTTCTCTTTTGCCGATGGCAACGATCGGCTTCTTTGAAAAACAAAACCGGTAGCCATGTTAGGTATAACTTCATAGGCATATACTGCTACTATATTCGTTCTGGAGTAAAAAAAACTTATTCTCGAAAAAGAAAATGAGATTATTACGTCGAGTTCACAATATTTCTTGCAATATAATGAAATTATTCAAAAGAGATCAGTTATAAATGAAACAGATGGGCTTAGTCGAGACAAAGAACGTTCAGATCAATGTCAAAATAGTTTAAGTCAGCGTGTTAAATTCAGAAATTGAGGTGAACACCATGAAGCTTACTATTGCGAACAACATTAGGTACTATTCCGTTATATGCACACCACTTGGCGAATTTTCTTGAAGCACCTAATCGCCAGCTTGGCTCAATTTCTTTCTTGAGGATAATAGAGAAGCGCCGTATTTTTCGCGAACTGAAGCTTCAGAAGCCAGAATGCTCTACACCGCTCCGGTGTGCACATAACTGAGCACAGATTCTCTGCGTGGGATTAGCTAGTATTTAATAATACAACACAAAATTATTTGAAAGAAATTAGTAATAACATCATATAACCACTCGCGCTGGTTGGATGCAATTAGAAGAGAGAGTGCAGGAGAAAGATTGCCTTTAGGTACTAAAGCCCTTATTCACCATTGGCCAAGAGATGACATCACCGGAAGGCGGGACACTCCCGCACGCAGACTCAGGAAACATGGCGCAACCGGTGACGACACCAGAAACATTATAACTTATTGATTTCTCGTATAGACAGTATAGGAATAGAACGTATTGTAACCTTCAAAAATTCAGAGATTTTGATGAATCTCGAGATTTAAGACCTCTCTGAGTCCGAAAGGGCCACGGTGGTCTAGTGGTAAAGTCTCGAACTCGAAATAAAAGGGTTCCATGTTCGAAACCGCAATCCACTGAAGATCCGCCGTGTATGTGGGGCCATTACGCACTAAACATATACAGTGATCGAACGCCCCCCACAGCCGACCACAACACATGCCCACCGACTCACCCATGGGGGCACAGAGTCCTGAGGGATGACCGATGTGGTGCGGATGACGGGAGAGGGGGCGCAAACTCAGGCGCCATCCTAGTCATAAGACCGTGGTTGAAAATTACGAGGTCTGTCCCAAAATAGCCTTCGTGTTGCTTGAAAATGGAACGTTTCTAAAACTAAACTAATTGAGTCCGAAAGAAAACATCTTTGGAAGTATGTGTGTCTGTAAACTCGACAGTCCAACAAGTCAGTCAGGAACTCGGATGATGTAACAAGACCGTGGACTTGAAGACAAGTGAGGGCGCTTCTGCCCACTCCTCCCCCGGACTCTCGCGTATATTGATACAGGATGCCACGTTATGCGCGTTGTAGTACAAAGTAACAAACAGAATATCATCACTTAACAGGAAACACATTTTGAAATTTCAAAGAGGTAGAAATGACTCAATTTTCTGGAACCAATAACGAATACGTCTGAATTTTATTTCACATCTCGTAGAAAATAAGTGTATTTTCTTTATATCAATTGTCAAAAAAATCAGAAATATCCATTATTAGTTAAGAAAAATTGAGTATTTTCTTTCGCTTTGAAATTAAAAAAAAATTAAGTTAGGCGGTTTTCCTTGTTAAGAGACGATATGCATTAGGATGCCATCTTTTCTACCGATGTGGTACAAAATTTGATACATGTTTACACTTTTGACACAAGATCTCATACGAAATTTCATTTGGCTATAGGCGGAAAAAATGCAACTACTTATAAGTAGTTGCGTTTTTTGAGTAACCTCGTTCACATACACGCGAATATATTGACCGACAGACAAAATTATACACGTGTACAATTCTGATGGCAAAACCATATGCTACACTATACCTGACTAGTTCTTTGCGTTTTTTAGTTATCTTATTTACATGTACCGGGCGGACAGGTTTACATTAGAGGATTTCATACAAATTTTAATGGAAACTACAAGTTTATGGCGTTGTAGTCACATGCCTTAATCATCCGTCTAACGCATTATGTTTCTGAGTTATCGTATGTACAGGAAGACAGACATAATTCCAAAAATATATTTTTCTAATACAGGAAGGTCTCAAACATGGACATCCAACGAAAATCTGGAGGTCAATTATTTGACAATTAAAATGCTTTCTCTTGATTATACATCGTATTCGAGAAAACAGAAAGGACAAAAGTATGAAATTTGGTATGCGGCTTTTCTCTGAAATTGCAGATTTCTATCCCATTTTTGATGAAATCTGTCAGAAGGAAGTCTTTCTGTGTATCCGACTTTCCGAGTAGCTGAAAAAACGCATCGTGCTGGATAGATAAACCAGAATTGTACAGGGTGACAATTATTGAACTACAGGAAATAAAAATAAAATTTACAAAAACTTCAGTGTGTTTAGAAATTTTATTCAAATTTTAAAAGTAACTACAGATATTCGGATATAGTTTATGACATGTTCGATATGCTTACCATCTATGGCTATGACGTGGCGCAGACGAAGAGCAAAATTCTGCAAAAATCGCTGAAGTGTGGTGACATGGGCACTAAAAGTTCTCTCGAACCTTTCAATCACATTCTTATTGTTATAACACTTGGACCGGTTGTCTTCAGCTTGTACTTTTGCTTTGAGCCGTAATCGGTTTGTTATTGCTCGAATAGTAGGCCTTGACGATCGATATACTCTCAGAAACGCTGCGTTTCGACATTTTCAACAAAAAATCAATAGCAATAAAAGTTCGCATGACAAAAAAAATCCCAACATGTCCTGAATTCAACATTGTCCAACGGCTCAAAAGATGTTATAGTATTTTTTCATATAGCTCAATAATTGTCACCTTGAAGATACGTATCAGAGTTGGGACTGCCTATTGGTCTGCATGTTCATGTGTATGTGAATGGGATAGCTGAGAAGAAAATGAAATTTAGAATACTTTCGTGACAGCAAAATATTATTTCATGTTTTCATATCCCATACTCTAAAAGAAGATTTTTAGCTGTTGTGTAGTTGCAAAATAAGTCGTTCAGGGACGCTCTAAAAGCAATGCCGGAACGCTCTAACCTGGTTGAAAAATCGCTTTGTTTCAAGGACGCTTTTACAATTTTTCTTATTTATTTTTCGTGAAAAAAGCATTGCCGGCTCCACTAGACCCTTGTTCTTTAGCATCCGCCTCGTCTGCTCCACTGTTACACTTCTTACTCTTACCAAAGATTATATTTTGGTATGTTTTGAAGATTCCAAATCCAATAAAAATGTGGTTAAGGAAAAAGTCAACTTTTAATCTCTTTAGATCCACTTTAACTAAAAAACAGTTATCCTGTTGTTCGATATTATATTCAATAGCGAGCTTTATGGCCTTAACTTTAGCTATAAAGACCGATGCAATTATCTGAAAGTTTATATATTCTATTTTCAAATTCATTCCCGTCAGTGAAATTTACAAACCTAACATTCCTTACATTAACATTGGCATCTATTTTTCATCCATCTGTATCTTCCTGTTCCAGATGTTCCAAATTAAGTTTTTCAATTTCCCATTCGTTAATCCTATTTTCAAATTCAAAATTTATGATGTTATAACATAAAACACAACATATAAATAACTTTGATTAAAGCAAAATAACAACCAAAAAAGATAATAGTAGTTGTTTTGAATATTTTTAGTTCCAAGCCAAATTCTTTGTGCAAAAATATCTATCGAAAACCATGGTTTTAAAAAAAAATTTTACAGCTATAATGTATGGCATGACAGAAAATTTCCACAATGATGATAGTTTAAAAAAAATTTCAGCAATTGCGAAACAAAGCCGAAACTTATAAATACAAGAAAGAATATCATTTTATACATATTAGTTTCTTGAAATATTTCATTCGTATCAAAATACATATTGTAATTGCAAGTTCTGATCTCGAGACTGAATATTCTATTGGATCTTTAACCAAGAGATGCACTTAGCTGAATGTAAAAGATATCGCAATCAGGCATGGATTTACAGTTACGAAGCTGTAATCATGCCCGTCAAGAGGCGCTGCGATAGTTTATCAAATAAGAGTTCAGACACAAAAAAGAAATGAATTTTTCTGAATTTTATAGCTTTACCGTTCTTAAATTTAAGAACAGCATTAATTAACATAAAAGAATTACAGCACAACAGGTAACGGTTAGTCGATATTCAATTAATTATATATTGTGTGAAGCTTTACAGAAATAGTGGGAATTTACGCAATACATTGAATTAAGGATTAACCACTATTTCATTTGATCAAAATACTATAATTGTTACGTGATTCATCTAAAAGAGATGCTAATCAACAATTGATACATCTAATTATCGATTATAAGGTTTTGATGAATTAAAACTCAATTCTAATATGATCTCCAGGGCCGGATGAAGCTTCTGTATGGGCCCTTAGGCAGTGCAAATTTCGGGTATCCATTTCTCTTCTAATACTATATATTTTTTATTGATTTTAATTTAATATCTATATAAGTAGTTTTTAAGTAACAAATATTAGGACAAAGTGAAACAGCAAAATAATCAATTGCGGATTACCTTCAAGAGACTTGATTTCAGTATCTTGCGTATAAAAAAAATTAATTTACATGACATTTTAAGTAAAATGGTGAAAAAAACATTTTTTGACGCTTTCTAAATTTACTCAAATTTGTTGTATCCCAGGGCTGTTGACTGCCAACTGCGAAAAAAAAATTACTACATTGAACTTGCAGCCGAATTTGAAATCATGCAAAAAAAGAAAAGTAAAAACGTAAGTATAATGTTCCGAAATATAAACGAAAATTGATTGTGATTTAAATATGACCGAATACATGGCCCTTGTAAATCAAATGAAAGCACATTAGATTACTCTGAAAATGCCACAAAAAATTCTCGGGCCCCCTAGATTTGTGGGACCCTTAGGCAGTTGCCTACTTTGTCTATAATGATCTCCGGAAAGATACTGCCTAATATGCTAATTAAATAATTTGTTCTAATTTTTTTCAAACTATAATTTTTTTTAATTCGGAATATGCAAAGATAGATCTATGTTAAAAACGTAATCTATTGCCAAAGAAAGGAATCGCTGTGAAAAAGGATATGGAATTGATAAAGATAAGTTGTTGTAGGGAGATACTGATTTATTCATAAAAAATTGTAAGTTTAATAAAGATTTTCCAAAAATTATTTTTGATTATTTAATTTTTCAAAATGACTTAGACCACAAATAACTGCATACAACTTCAAAACTGTAAAATACAAATTCTGTCACCAACCAGTACCTCAAAAACCAGCGTCATCTGAAAATGGCACTAAATTTTATCGTGATACCTAAAATTCAAATAAAAACCTTTTTATTCCCATATATAAAATTATAATTATAAATGCTCAATTATAAATGAAAAAAGTAGAGGTGCTCGAACTTTGGGAAAAAGGATGTTGCTTATTCTGCTACTGTTTACTTCCATATCATCATTTTAAACTCATGTCAGGTTGTTGTACCCCTTTAGAGCTCACTACATGTTTCGTTTTGAAAACTACTAAATTCATTTCAAAAATGAGTATTGGACATGGAACTGATCATAATTATGTAAAAGAAAAAAAAAATTAGCATTTTATTTTTCAAGAAATTTGTGGTTTCATAGTGAAACGAATGAAAGGTAACGGGCTATTTTCCCTCCGAATGATCGAAATCTTATACTTATCATCGAAATGCAATTTAAATTATGTATTTAATTTATAAGTATACGTGAATATTCAGCCTTCATAAAATTCAATATTACTTTCGAAGATTCAATTTTAAAAAAATATAAATTTGTTCAAGAATCCTCATCATTTTGTTTCTCTTGGAGATCAAAAACAATTTAGCTCTTGCCATTCCGATATCTTTGTGAATGCTAAAGGTACTGAACTGGAATTTTTATATAAGTTGGCCTATATATCTGGTTCTTAAGTTATGAAAGAAAAGTTACGCTACGTTTCGCCCATGCGCAGTAAAAAATAAAAAATGCTCAATGTGTGGTTTCACTGCGAAACCAATGAACGCGAAAGGGTTAATCATGCAACTCGCACTGAAGAACTGATCCGCATTCCTTCATTATGTCTCTTTCCATATTCTTTAGAACAGGTGTCATTTCTAAATTAACATAAAATTTGAATTAATTTGGCTGTGCTGGTAAAGGAATTAATTAGAGATAAATTACTAAGAATGCTATTATAATTGTATTTTATGTCGCATACGCCAATGTAACAGATACCTTAATATTACTCTAACATTAACTAAATATCACGAATAAAAATGTGTAACATAAATTAAAAACAGCGGGATGTCTCACAGAGCTGATAATGCTGCTAAACGATTGTAGCATGACTCGACAGCAAACGTGAAAGCTCAACCTTCTGCAATAAACAGTGGCGGGGACTGGGGGTATGAAGCCCGGGGGGGGATTTATAGATAATTAAAAGTCATGGAAATCATAGGAGGTAGATAATAAAATTTAAAAATTTAACTACAAAATGGAGAGATTTGGATGCTTTCTGAGTTAATAGGAACAAAGAAGTAAAAATTGCCAGTTTACCAATTCAACTGGTATTTTTATGAGATTTTGATAAATCATATATAATGTGAACATATACAGTATTGAAACAGATATAGCACGCTTTCAGCTAACTCTAAACATTAAATCCGCCGGAATTGAAGAGCGTATCCTAGAGTGAGACCGATTTCTGTGCACCGGTGTCAAAGTGATCCACCGCCGGAGAGCGGAGCAAACTAGTGACAAGCGGTGTCTGAACGTCTTCGTCAATAGGGAAAATCTGCCGGCACAGGGACATTTCCAGGTGCTGGAGTTGAATTAGATTTTGAGTTTCTACAAGCTACTGTGGACATTTTTGCCAAAACGCACATTTGTGGAGTTAGAAAATTCACATTTTGAGACATCGATAGCTTAATTGTTGTTTAATGATTGATTTTATGATCTTAAAAGAGTATTTCATGAACTGGGAATAGTTACTAGCCAATATATACATAGAAATAATATCTTAACCTCGATAACCATAGAATTGTCACTTCTAAGAGACTGTCTTTGGCAGGAACAAAAAATGCTAGAAAAAAGACGGGCTTTTAGAATGAAAAAATGTGATAAGATTCCGAATAAAGAATGTATATCTTACAAATGCGGCAAATTTCAAAAGAATTTAAATAATATATTTCTAATGAAACGCAAATTAAAACTCAAAATGCGTTTTTTGAAAAACTTACATTTTGTCAAAAGTTACTTACGCAAAACACGATATCTCAAAAAATTATCTATATATTTCCTTGAAATTTTGCATATATGTTGTCTTACTTGTAGTAAAGGAAATTAAGTAGAGATATAGTTTTGAGATCAATAGTTTTTGAATTAGAGCTGCTTAATGTTGATTATACTTATGAATTTTATGAAATTGTGAATAAGAGAATATTCGACTTGGCATAACTTTCCTGTAAATGAAAGTATTTCTTAGATCCTGCTTCATTGCCTTCATCATAGCTGAAAATATGCTGAGTAGAGAAATAATTTGAATATATGGACTAGAATTTCTGCTAGAGTGTTTTGCTTTTTGCTCTAATTTTCCCCATTTTTCACCTAAATTATCCCATTTCACTGAATCTCAAGTGACATAAAATTTCCTGACTGATATTAATCAATGTTTGGAATCATATTGAGTCAGAA